>UWZB01000818.1:0-52234 GCA_900536885.1 Peniophora sp. CBMAI 1063 | reverse complement strand
GGGTCTGTACTGTGCGCATATAAGGGCCGTCGCCGATGAAGAGGTCGGTCATGCCCGCCATGCAGTATCGTCTCACACTCAGCGGGTTGCTGGCGGCGTCGGCCGCGGCTACGGGCGCTTCGCCCATAGTCGAGCTTGACAATGGCACATTCACCGGCATCGCGACCCAAAACGGCACGTCTGCCTTCTTGGGCATACCCTATGCGCTTCCTCCGTACGTTCTTCGCGTCCCTCACGTTCTCGCCTGCCTCTGATGTAGCCTACCCTTACAGAGTCGGAGACCTTCGCATGCGTCCCCCCGTCCCTAACGCACCGTATGAGGGATCATACAACGCAACAGCGTTCGGATCGCCCTGCATCTTCCAGAACATCACCAACGTCGACCCAGACTCCATCGCACCCGGTGCGCAGAGTACGTGGGATGCAAATGTAGGCGTAGCAGCCGCGATCCTTGTTGGAGATCACGAAGACTGTACGTACCCCGGCCTCGTATATGGAATAGGGGATGGATGAGCACTGACGGGGCCGCTCTCAGGCTTGACTATAAACGTCTGGGCGCCCGAAAATGCTACAGCCGCCTCAAATCTGCCCATTTTGTTCTTCCTCTACGGAGGTCAGTCCTACGTCAACCCTCCGTTTGCACGACCTCAGAACATCCGCAGGTGGCTTTCAGGTTGGAGGAGCCAGCGGCGTCAGTCTCTTTGTGAGCGCTTGTCTCCTCGTGTTCTGACCGCCGTCGCATCCAGTACGACGGCAATGTGGTCGTTGCTCGCTCTATCGAGCTCGGAGAGCCTGTGGTCGCTGTCTCTGTGAACTACCGGTGCGTACGCCAGTGACGACGATTCGCAGAAGCTGATACGCCCGCTGCCCAGCGTCTCGGCACTCGGGTTCCCGGCAGGCAAAGAAGCGCGCGAAGCGGGAGTAGGCAATCTTGGGCTCCGTGATCGTCCGTCTTCTCCCCTACTTCTCTCTCTTCGCATTACTAAGCCATGGCTCTTAGAACGACTGGGTCTGCGCTGGGTACAGCAATACATCGCCGCATTCGGCGGAGACCCTTCCAAAGTCACAATGTACGCCTTCCTACATCAGCTATCCTTCATACGCATACCTTATAGGAACCATATAGATGGGGTGGAAGCGCAGGCGCCATATCTGTAGGGATGCAGATGCTCACCAACAACGGTGACACTGAGGGCTTATTTCGGGCTGCCTTCATGTCCTCAGGCGGACCTCTTCCCACAGGCTCGGTCGAAACCAGTGAGTAGCCGATCTGTGTTCTCACTTCACCAGTGCTGATTGGCGGTCCCTTCTCCGCCTGTGCAGTGCAAGACCGCTGGGACTCTTTCGCCACCACAGCAGGATGCGGCTCCTTCCTCGGCAATGCCAGCTTGTTCGACTGTCTACGCAACGCCTCGCTGAAGGATATCCGTGCGGGGCAGGATGCGAGCGGTAGCATCTTCGGATACTACGGACTGGATGTTGAGTGGTGGCCGTCGGCCGACGGGGACTTCTTGGCAGCGCCTCCGCAGGAGCTCGTTAAGAAGGGCAGTGTCGCGGACATCCCTTTCATCACAGGTATGCGAACCTCCACGGTAGATGCGCAGTACTCATCCGGAGCACTATTACAGGTGATTGCGACGACGAGGGCACCTTGTTCTCTCTTGGGAACAGCAACATCAGGTAAGAGACCGCTTCTCCCGCATTTTATACGCACGTCTTCTGACTGCGCACCGTTGTACCAGCACCTCTGACGAGCTCAAAACGTATCTCAGCACACTCGTTTTTCCCACGGCTGAACCATCATCTATCAACAAGCTTCTCGCCGTGTACCCCGATAACCGCGCCCTAGGCTCTCCGTTTGGCACAGGTATCAACAACTCTATCACGCCTGAGTTTAAGCGCATCTCGGCTTTAATGGGCGATGTCGTTTTCCAAGCTCCAAGGCGCCTACTTCTGCAGCATCGTGCTGGAACGCAACACGCATACTCCTACTGTGCGTGAAGCTTGAATCAATCCTGTCCAGAACGGCGCTGACGCTGAACAACGTAGTGTGGAAAGGAGGGAAGCAGAACCAGGTCCTTGGCGCCGTACGTCCTTCCTTCACTGCTTTGCGGTGGCGTGCTGATTCTGTATGCAAGGCTCACACGAACGATATGACCTCGATCTACGCAGGGGGCGAGCTACTGGACTACCTCATCAACTTTGCAGTCCATCTCACGCCCAACGGCAAGTCGAGCGAACTCCTTGAGTGGCCACGGTATACTCTTGGGTCAAAGCAATTGATGACATTCCTGGACGGCGAGGAATCGCTTGCTGTAACGAAGGACGATTATCGCGAGGAAGCTATGGACGTTGTGCTTCAGTTCAACGCCGAGAACCCCCTGTGACCGACTAATGCCGCATAGCCTTTCATCGAGCCTTCCCCGCCGGGAAACTAGCCTCAATACATCCTTCTACGCTCTCTCTAATGCACAAATATATTTCTCCTTATTGTCTTCAGTTATGTGCAAATCACGCCTATGAGGCATTCGCATCTATCGATAACCGTCTGCATATGCAATCCATTCGTCTCTATGCCCGTGCTCCTCTCAAATAGGATTGATCAAAGAAAGATTGGCGATGAAGTCCAATGGCGCATCACGGTAATCATCTTTCACGACGCGCAGCGGAAATATCGCGGAGTCCTGGAACAGCATCGCCTGCCTCTTCTGGTTGTCGTACCGTGGCCAAGGGATACCCAACCCTTGCTTTCCGTTCGGGTCTTGATTCACGACGAAACTAAGGCGACGATGAGATATACCAGGAGAGCGGTGAAGCAAACGAAAGGGTCGAGAAGGGAGAGGAAGACGCACCGGATGATGTAGTCTTTGAGCTCAAAGTCGCCAAAGGACTGGAGAAGATCAGTCGCGTGCGCCGCGCCAATGAAGGGCGTGTCCTTCATGCGCTTGTTGACTGGAGGCGCATGAGCACGTGTAGCAACAATTCTCAGAGTCGTGCGACGTACTGAATGACCACGTCGGCTGCTTGTCGCCGCGTTGCTTGATAAAGAACCTCCTCGGGCCGTGGAACACGACATCACCCTGGACCGCCGCCACACGCTTGAACTACACACTCGTAAGCGCACCATCTCGACCACCTTGTTCAGAAAGCCTATACCTGGGGACCAATAGCATTCCTCAGTCCAGTATCGAACGGACATCCTTCACGAGGGTCGTCGGGATAGTACTGCAACATCAAGTCGATATGTGCGTCCTTCGCGTTGGGCAGCATGAAGGTCTTGAAGTACGTGTGAAGCTGAGACGTGGATGTAATGTTCCCGGAGGAGATGCTGAACAACGAGCCTTCGTCATCGCAGTTGCCGGTGATCATCGGCACGTTCGCCACCTTATTTTGCAGGACGAGATGTTGAGGCGGGCCGGTGAGGAAGACACCATCAACGCGAGCTAGAGACATTATCAGCGAATACACGAGAGATTGTATATGGGGAGCTTTACGAAGCCATGCCAGAACGAGTCCTTGGTAGGCAAAGAAGTTCTATGGACTGCGTTAGACAATGTTCTAGGATGAATCGATACCTGCACTCACTGGAGACTGGTCAACCGCGCGCTTGAGAGTAGTGTACGGTACGTTACGCAAGCAGTTGCTACCGCCATGAGCCTCCCGGTCTCATATAAGCAGTGTTTAAGGGAGATGGACTCACAGAGTATCTGAGCTACGATGGCATCCAGTCGCATCCACAATCGCGTCGTAGTACTTCTGCCCGTGTTCGATGTCTCCTACTGGAATAGGCCCCCCGCTCTGCATAATCGCGCCTCGAAACAAGCCCTCGTTGTCACCGCCGTTGGTGAGGAGGTGCAAGCTGACTGAGATCGCGCCCGCGCTCTCTCCCCAGATTGTCACCTTCGAGGGGTCACCACCGAAGTTCTGCACGCGCGTGAGCGTGAGCTACCTAGTAAACGACTGATCGCACACCTTGATGTATTTGTTCACCCAACGCAGCGCCAGTCTCTGATCTTGCAGCCCGAGATTGCCGACGCCGTCCTTCTTGACCTCTTTACCGGGAAGGAAGCCGAATGCTGTCAAGAAGTGTCAACTTGTAAGCTCGACAAAAGCATGAAAGAGTGAAGTACCTGTCACACGGTAGTTCATGCTCACGTAGATGATAGGCATGCCTAGCTTGATCGAGCGATCGACGACGGCCCCTCCGTCAAACGTCGATGTTCCACCAATCTCGAAGCCACCACCGAAGATCCACACCTATCACCATACAGACATTCGCATCAGCCTCTATTCTTGCGTCCTTCTCGATATCCAAGATAGAATACGCACCACAACGGGAAGATTGTCCCCGGGCTTCGCGTCCTTTGGCACGCTCACGTTGATAGTCAAGCAATCCTCGCTGGCCGGGACGATACCATCGACCATATTGTTCAACGCGGCGTTGATCACTTTTGTTACTGCGCCGTCAATCCATCCCGGCATAGTCAGAGGCTGCTGGGGACACGAGAAGCCGTACTTCTGGGCCATCTGGTTGCCCTCGTAAGGCGGGACAGGTTCGGGGAGTCGGAAGCGCCTGTCACCTGTTCTGTTTGCAGTGTCTCTTTGTCAGCACATGCTCAAGAGGGAGCACAGGGTAGAGGGACGTACGGAGGATGCGCGAAAGGTATCCCCAGGTAATGCGCAGATTGGCCGCGATACTTGCCTGTGAACGTTCCTTCGTCCAGTTGAACGGTTGGGTCTGCCGTCATGACCGTCTCGACAAGCGGGACTTGTGCGGGCGAAGCCGCTACAAGGAGAGTATGCGCAGCCAAACATACTGCTGTAGCGCGAAGAAGAACCATGGCGGGCAGCACGGTTGTTTTCGAGCACCGGCGGCACCCAAGTAGCGTTATATACACAAGCTGATCGGCACTGCTCGCTTAGCAGGCAACCGAATACAGCGAAACCGAGCACCCTAAGAAGGATCAGAGGAAGACGATAATGCATATCATGTTAGACGCACCACCAAGATGCGCGCCGAAGTGGGAGCGTCCGGGAATGAGTCCCAAAGAAAACAACATGCATTGTCGTGCAGATCAGTACCGTACACACATGAAGCAAGACATCAAATAGCATCACAGATCGGTTCAAGTGTTCGTAGAGTCCATTAAATCATGATAAGTGCAACCAACGCAGCAACACCCGCCACCGCGAATCCACTACTTTCCGCATTCGGCACGCCCAACCCACTCTGTGTATTGCTCGTCGATGTGCTCGACGCTGCACTCCCCGTCGCACTGGCGCTAGTTGAAACGGAAGAGGTGGCGGCCGGGCTCGTCGCTTCGTCGAGCGGATTGGGGCAGTTCGGTGCAACAAGTTCGGACCCGAATTGGCTCGCTGCCCACAGCACGACACCGTTCGTCCATCCGAAACCGGCCTATGACTCATTAGCAACCAAGCATGAAGTTAAAGGAAGAGAGCCGGACGCACCTGGACGGTATACTCTCCACCGGATCCTCCGATATCAATATCGGTAATACTGAACTTCTCGAACATCTATTCAACATCCCGGGTCAGCACATGAACACATCCACCTCTGAAGCAGTGATACGCACGTTTCCGGTGTTGTTGATGCTCCCGCTAACGTTGAGCGCGGCGTCGGGAAGACGGTCGAGGAAGCCCGGGATGCTTCCGCCGGTGCTGTACCAACTGCACAGCGCGCTCGTGATGTACCGGTTGGCCAGGCCCTTCAGAAGTGTATCCCTCCACCCTTCGCCCTCCGTCGAGTTTCCGCCGTTGACGAGGGTTCCATTGACGATGTTGATGTCGGCGCCCGTACCCGTCAGGCTCGCGTTGGCGGTGGTAGAGACGGGCTGGGGTGGCAGCGCGGACTCGTCTAGGCCGAGCTGGCCGGAGGGGATTAGGGCGTATGTCGAGCCGTCGGAGGGAGGTGTCGGGAGAGGTGTGGAGGTGACGTTCGAGGGGAGAGCGCGGAGGGCTTGAAGCGTGATATACTGATGCGGCGGCTATCATCAACTCTCATCAGCACCCCATCATCGCCAGCCAAATGAACATGAGAATGAGCGTACCCAAGCATTTGGTGCATCCCACTGTAATCCGCTCTCGTAGAATGTAGTCGGGTAGGTACCATTATACCGGCTGAGTACCAAGTTGACACTTGAGAAGAAGCCGAATGCTGCAGTATCGTTGCTTAGTAGCTCATCGGGGACGATGCCCGCCCAGAGAGGGTAGAACGTGGCCGCGCTGAAGATGTCGTTTTGCGCGTTGGAGGTCGTGTTGAAGTCGTAGAAGGCAAGCTTCGCGGGGTTCCAGTTGAGGTCGAGGATAGCAGAGCGCAGGTTCTCGGCTTGGTCGCAGAGCTCAGATACGCGCGTAGCGTTCCTTGTCGAGCCGGAGCGTTCGTAGAGGTTGGCCAGAAGCGAGTGGACCTTGTCTAAGTAGAATCCCGAGGTTAGAATTGCTCACAGTACGCATAAGAGTAGAGGGACATACAGAGGATGCTGTTAAGATCAACCGGCACGTGCGCCCGGATATTCAGCGCGCGCAAGGCCTGGTTCGTCCCGTTCAGACCGCCAACGAGCGGCTCCTTGATGAAGCGTGTGGAGTAGTCCCAACCCGTCTCCGCGCCCGATGCGAGCTCGGCGTACAGCTCCGACCGCTGGCTCTCATCCAAAGACGGCAGGGTAGGGTCGAAGGCGGTGTTGTAGTCTGTGAGGTAGGATTCGGGACGCGGTGCGGTGTTGTTCACAGCGTAGCGGTAGACGGCATAAGTCGCGTTCGTCGAGGGGCTTGTCACGGTTGTTGACCGGTTAGTGTTCCAGAAGGAGAGCTCGCGCTGTCAACGTTTGCATTAGAAGGGGATGGATTGGGAAGACGAAGGGAAACATACCTCAACCAAAGGTAAGGCACGGTCCAGAATAGACGTGTCGTTCGTGGCATCAACATAGTTTGAGAGCATCCAAGTGAACAACGGCGGCTGTGACCGGTCCAGGTAATACGTCCTCCCTCCATTCGGGATGAAGCCGTACAACTCCAACTCGTCCATGAAGTTCTGCAGCGTCCCATTGACGACGCTATACAGCTCGCTTTGCAATAGTCCCTCCACGATCCAGAAGGAGTCCCAGTAATACTGCTCCCTGAACCTGCCGCCCGGAATGACGAAGCTGTGGTTGAGCGGGATGAACGTGCTGGAGCAGCTCGTGCCGTCGCAGATCAAGGATTGGTTGGTGGTACGAATAAGCGAAGTCCAGTATCCGTTGACAATCTGCACCCAGGACCTGACGAGCGGGTCCGTGACATTATCCAAGAACGCCGGCGAAGCGTTGAACTCGTCGCCCAGAACAAGCGCCTCGAGCTCTTGACCTTCACCGGCAAAGTTCGTGTTGACAAAGTTCGTGATGGCGCCTTCAGTGGCGTTGGTGCTGTTTAGCGAGGCAAAAGCTTGGAGGACAGCCTGGGAAGATTCGGCTATGGTTGGTTTGTCGACGAATGTTTTCGGGTCGGTGTACAGTTGGGCTAGGTTGACCGTTTGCAGGAGCTGTTAACATTGTATCAGTATATGTTACGCGCGTCTATAAGGTGCAGATGCGTACCTGTCCAGCGCAAAATATCTCGCTAGGACACCACGGCTGGGCCGGAGGCAGCGGCTGTTGACTCGGTAGCGTCGCATCTGCCGCGGCAGTCGGACTTGCTACGACGGTCGAGACCGATACCGGCGACACCGTCAACGACGCGACAGTGGTCACCGCGACCGGAGCTGAGAATGTCGAGGTCGTACTGGCGCTAGCCGGAGACGTCCGAGTCGTCGCTTCAGTGACGGCGGCGCTCGTACTGGGTGAAGTCGCCGCCTGGGGTAACGCGAGCGCGCCGCGCACGGCAAGGACCAGAGCCGTCCAAGTGGTCGTCCGCATCTTGCTCCTTGACGGTGGACACAAGAGACACGAACGAATGTCCTGGAACACCCGTATATAAACCAAACATGCCGCAGGCGCTCAGCCGCTGCGATGACGCCTGATGGGATAATCACTTGACCGCTACAGCCTGACGGCATCACAGGGACCTAAATTCCAGGTTTTGACGCCGAGAATTCAGTGAGCCTTGTGCCATTCGTGCGTGAAGATGGTAATCGGCATCCCGTGTCCGAAAGGCAGGGAAGGGTTTTAGAAGCCCGGCGGTCGAGGGAGGCGGGAGAAGGTCGCGGTCGTCGTTGGCGTGCCGCCGGCGGCTGTCAAACGCGTCTTTGATGGAAGATGTCCAGCTGTGACGCCACGCGTCAGATTAAGCTTCGCAAGTCACACAATGGTTGTACCTGGGCACGCGTACAGGCAAACCACAGAAGTACTACGCGTGTCAGTACAACTCTACATACAAGTACATGGAGCATTGTGCTGCGCTTCTACAGATCTCACGACTGCATCTCCCTACCGAACCTTATACACCTGCACAACAACGTCCTTTGGCGCCTCCGCCTCAGCGTTCTCCCGGACCGTATAGTGAATTTCAACATCCAGCTCCCTCGAGTTATCCTTGCTCTTCCTGAGATGGAACGTCCCACTGACCACAGTCCCGTCGTCCAGGTTGATCGGCTCCTTCAACAAGAACAGCGTCTGCTTCCAATGCGTAGCCTGGCTCTGCGGACCAGTACTAAAGCTCGTCACCAGACTTTTCGCGCTTTGGCTTGATCTCCTCGACGGACGACGGCCAAGACGGAAGACATCCGCTACGGCTCCGCCTTCTGATTTGACGATCGAGACTTTGGTTTCGGGAGGGATGGGCTCGGGGATGATGGAGAAGAACGTGTCGAAGTAGAGGACTAGGGCGTGGACTTTTTGTTTGCGATCCGAGGTGGAGGTCAGAGTGAAAGGCGCAGTGAAGTCGAGGTTGCGCGGGGTTGTATCCTTGAGGTACAGATCCTACAGTAGATTTGTATCAGCGACGAATTTCGAGGAGATACAAGCGGGCACGAACCTTGATGCATTGGGGCGCACTCAACACCGTCTCACCACCTACAACATCAATAACCGCCTCCCCGAACACTTCATCCGCCATAGCCTGCATCTCGAAACCATACACATCTCCCCAGAACTCCACTCTCTCCTTGTGGATCTCGCTCGCCGAGCACAACGCAAGCATGATGCGCGTCTCGGAAGGCACGAGTAGGCCATCGGGCTTCAGGAAGCGATCGCGCGCGACCAGAACCGAGTCGAGCATGGACTCGTACAGGAGGGCGTAACCCATCCATTCCGAGACTATCACGTCGACTTTGTCTACACCTTCGGGAAGCTTGATCTCTTCGATCTTGCCCTGAATGACACTGCATTGTGTTCGCTGTCAGACTTGTACGCAAAGCTATGTCAAGAGAAGAAACATACGTTATGACGTCCTCATACCCATTCGCCTTGACAATCTGCCTCGCCTTATTCGCAATCCCGCTCGCGTCCACAGCATAAACATGCTTCGCGCCCGCCTGCGCCGCGAACAAGCTCAAGATCCCAGTCCCACACCCAACGTCCAGAACGACGGCGTCCCGGAAGATAGCCGGGTTGGTGAGAATGAACGAGGCGTAGGTCGAAGTGCGAACTTTGTCTTGAATCATGACCGCGTGGATGTCTGGTACAACCGTCAGTCAGTACCGGTGCCATGCCTCAAAGGAACGTATGCACGGGGAGAGAAGGTCGGAGTTGCGCACCATTTGCACCGTAGGAATCGAAATAGTACGTGTCATCGTCGCGCTTCGTACCGCTGGGTCCCGCGCCGTCATCGTTACTTATGGCATCCTGTAACCTCGCGACGTCCAGCCTTTCCCTCACGAGGCGCTGGTACTCCTTAAGATCGCGCTCGGCTTGCGCGAGCTTGGATTCGAGCGTGTGGATGCGCTTCGTCGCGGACTTGAGATCTTTAGGAGCGGAGGTGGATGGAGCGTTATCTTCTTCGTCGGAGGACCAATCGTCTGATTGAACTGCAGGAGAGGTGTGAGTTAGAAGAGTGATAGTCAGAAAGGCGGTGTCGTAGGGTGTTGTGGCTCGAGCCCAGAGTACGCCCACCGCAATGAGCGATGACGGAGAGATGGTTGCCCTCGTAGCTCAGACACGAATCACGGCGGGCGGTGCTATTTTGGCCTCAAGATGCTCCACGGCGGAGAGGTGTCCGAACAGTACACGAAACACATCCACGAGGAAGATTGTGGCTCCAAAGAGTCGTATCTCGGATGTGGACCATCAGAGCATCAGTGCCCCTAACGTGCTCGGACCAAACACCGGCTCTCGCGTTAGGTGTTTGAAGCGAAACACTTCTCCGTAGAGATAAAGGCAAAGATTGAGGAGTAGTTCGTGTTTAGAGGTGGGGTATATCACAAACAGGAGCAAGATGATCACTCACGCAATAGTGGATCGTTCTCAATCGCTGGCACCAGATATTCGTCTTGCTCGAAGAAAGTTTCTTTACCCGTCAAGTTGGTCAAGAGTGCGGTCGGCGGATGCTGCACCAGCGTTGTTGATCGTCTAGTACCATGTAGCGGGAGGTAGAGTGTACGCACCTGTTTCCTGATGTAGTTGATCAGGCGTACGCGCCCGTGAAAGTCCAACCCTGGATTGCAACGATGAACTTTAGCTGTGGCTCCGGCGCGAGACACAGATAGACACACCCAGCTTGCTGACGGTTTCGTTCAGGTTGAAGTTATGCTTCTCAAGATCGTATTGATGGGCCGCAAGTACAGAAGGCAGCGTATTATCGTCAAACAAGGACTTGCATGGCTGGTCGCCCATCGAATCGGAGACCCAATCACTCCATGTTTCCTCCTGTCCAGCGTCGGACGAGGAGCTCGACGCAGACCCGTCAGAAATCTCTCCCTCCAGGTCGACCTGGCCCGCTGGTAGATGTAAGCTCATAGCGTCACGATGAACGTTGTGGAAGAAGGAGAAGACCGAGCTCGAAGATGATCGGCGCGGCGAAATATTGTCTTAACGCCGAAACATGCCTCATATGGTGTACAGTTCGCACGCATCATCCATGCCACCCGCGCTTCCTTCTGCCAGCCAGCTTTTATGCTCTCTCCATCATCAGTACTATGAACGGTCGACCTCATGATCATCGCGACATGTCCAGGCTTCCAGGATCTCATGAAGGAACAAAGATCTACAATAGACGCCGACACAACCTGTCGCGCTTTTTGACGCCGCCGCCGCGAACTCCGGACGCCATGCTAGCTTTCCATTGTCTTCAATCATCAACAGCACCTAGTATCATTTTCATCACCTTGAAACCTCCCGATAGCGACATTGCTTGACTGGAAGCTGTCGTGGGCTCGCACTTGACGAGAACTTGACGAGAACAGCCCGGAACTTCCATCATCTGTGATCTGAACAGACGCGTCTGTTGTATACAGCCCTGGGTCAGGCCTTTGTCCTAACCTGGGCTTCTCATTCAGGCGTGCACTCGGATGCTCGTCCGCTCTTACGGGTATGCATGATGAGCCTGACCCGACAGAATAGCACCCCATGCGTGTGTACTCATGTCTACACGAGTACCCCGAGCGCCCCGCCCGAGACTCCGAACTAACCATTGTCTCCACCTAGCGCCCTCGGACAATGCACGCCTCTGGGTATACCGGGCGCGCCCAACGTCACAGCCTGACTACCGATCCTGACCGGTGTTCCCGACCTCGGGAAGTTCCAAGCATTGCAGCATCGCCGCTCAAACGGTCCGCGCCTCAATCTGGGCAGATCTCGGTGCTGCGCTGTACTCAACACGTATGCGCGTCGTGGAAGCTGCAATAGAGCCCGGCCCGCTATAGATCTGATCATCTACTCCCCACCGCCCTCAGCGGGAATCGCAATCTCCCGTCGCCACTTCTCGAGCGGGTGGCGGTATGGGCACAGCATGCTATCTCAAATCAAGATTCTCTGTGCGTCAGGAAACACGGGAACAAGGCCTGGCTACCACAACACGGGGTATACAGCGCTCGAAAAAGGAAACGGATGGTTGATGCCAGGGGTACACGTATAAAGCCCTTGCTCGATCGGGTTCGATGATGCCTTGTGCTCTCGCCCTTTCACTCCCAGCCTGCGGCTGCCTTGTTCTTCCTTCTACTCTTCCCTTTCTACTCTTCTTCAACCAGCCGCTCGCTCGCCTCGAATCTGATCGACATGTCTTCTCCTTCAACCAGCCCGACTATTTCGGTTTCTTCAGCACCGTCTACGCCCGAGATCTCGCCGATCTCATTCACGCCGTCTCCGCCGACTTCGCGAACCTCCTCCCCGCGGCCAAAGCTTTGCCCACTCGACGCACTTCACTGTGCCGCCCCTCGCGTGCGTAAAGCAACCAGCTGGCAAGGAAGCGGATCTACCAAGTGCGCGTCTGGGCGCCCGCAAGTCATTCTGCCGCCCATCGCGAAGCTCGCGCCACCCGCCCGCGCATCAGTCATACCCGCGCACGCACCCGCGCCTCTGTCACCTCTACCCGACTCGCCACAGATGTCATGGCCGGTGTATCAGGCGCGCTTCCGAGGGTGTATGACGGTCTTTGGGTGTAGTCCGGAGAGTCCGGAGCCTAAGACGCCGTTAAGTGCACGGACGCCGAGGGAGCTGCACCGGAGGGCACGAATCCTTGTCTGATCGGAATTCGGCGATCGTTTTCTTTCTTCCTCGTACGTCTTTTGCTCTATACGTCTTATGGCGCAGTACACTGACTGCTACTCTCATAGCTTATCCAATCTTCTACCGCGCCACCCTACTGTCCTAACTCTACCCCCGGCTCAGCCCTTTACTCTTTCATTACGGGCCTGTGTATGACTGCGTTTCTCAATGGACTTCCATATCATTATTGTTTACGAGTACAGACGTTGTAACTTACCCCTGTCGTCCCCTCGCGTGTAAGTTACTGTAGTCCCGCCAGTCACTCGAGTGGCTGTGGGTGTGGAACGTGTAGAGATTGGAAATGACTATGTAGCTCTAGTCTTGATTGTAGGAACCGTGTCTCGATATCTGATCGAAAGCCGTCCATGCCGTCAATGGATAGCAGGGACTCCCTGAGCTCGCCGCGAACTTCGTATCGTTCTCTGTGCGCGCTAAGTTGTGGCATCGCCCGTTTGCGCTGCTTGGACTAGTACTTGATAGAGCACTTCAGTCCTGAACGTGGCCCTTGAGTTTCGGGGTGCACGGTGAGCGTTTTGTTGATGACCGAAGCGCTGATCGGTTGTGTGTACAGGAGAACTTGACCACAGCTGGGATAGGGTTTGACTTCGTCTAGTGCACTGGATGGGGAAAGAGCCAGTTGTGTCAGTTGAGATGTAGCCGCCGCGCCAATGGGGATAATCATACATACCTGATCGTCACGCATCTCGAGTCGCCACAACTCTCCATCCAAAAGGCTCTTTGAGCCATTTGACCTGACTGAAGAGTCTTGGCATGAGCAGCACTGGTATACTGTCACAAATGAACTGTGCTCACGCACTGAGCTTTGTACGATATCAGCTTCATGCATTCGCAAGGGTATCGTTGTATCAGACGCCATCCGCTGTGCGCTGTGGCTTACCCTACCATATCATAGTGGCGTACTCCACATCGGAGTCCAGAGGAGACTGGACACAAAGAACTCGGAGTCCGGAGTAGTCTAGGACACTAGCAGGCTGACGCCTCCTGGCTACCGAAATGGCCGAACATTATGAGCCCGCCCACGACAGGGGAGTTTGGGATTAATCAGACGGGTTTACCGGAGGTGCATTGTATAGAGCGTGCATCACTGTAGCGTTCTAAGTGCGCAGATGGCTGAGCAGGGTCACTAGTTGTCGTTGACCGAGACAGTACTCACGGACACAATGGGCTTGGCAGCAACACTCGAGCGTTTTCTGCATCTGCACTGTGTTTCATTCAGCTCTCCGTTTCATTCAGCTCTCCGTAGCGTCAGCTTGAGAACATGAGACCGCGATCTGCTCGGAAAACAACTGAGCTCACAACAGGTACGAAGATAGCGCCCGGCATGGGGCGAGATCTAGCCGTGTAATGACGCATTGATGTAACCTAATCACTGAGTACACGATCATAGAATCAGATAACAGTGAATGAAGGTCATAGCGGGTTCTTCGCGTTGAACCGGAGTACAACCTCCATAGCCTCCTCGCGATAGTCGTCCTTCGTGATAGCAAGCGGCACCTCACCATCGAGGAAGGTCATCAGCTCCTTCGACTCGAGCGTATAGAGCGGCCACTCTAGGAGCCCGCCGCCACCTGATCCCGGATCGAGAGTGACTGCGAAGTGGATTAAGTAGTCCAGGATCTCGCCACCTGCGTAGATGGATGTCATATCATTCGTGTGTTGCTGAGACACTGTGTTCAACATTTGATAACCAGTGGCATTAGACGAAGTGACGTACAGCACCAATGACAGGCGTCTCCTTCCCGCCTTTCCACACTGAACTACGCATCAGTACACGTTCGGCGCAGAGCAATACTAGTGACGTACGATACGAGTACGCAGGCTGTTTGCCTGCGCGCTGTTGCAAGAGTAGCCGCCGAGGCGCTTGAAAGACCACGTCACCCATGATGGCAGAGATGCGCTTGAACTCTGGGGTGATAGTATTGTTCAAGCCTGTGTCGAATGGAGAGCCTAACGCGGGATCGTCGGGGTATGCGGCGAGAAGCTCATCAATGTCCGATTTGCTCGCTGTCGGGAAGATGAGATCGCTGAAGTAGGTCTCGAGCTCCTCGGACGTGCTGTTCACATAGGCAAGGTCAGTTACTGCATACGCGTCCTAGGTCACGCTGAGTTCACACCTAATATTGCTGTTGCCCAGAGAGAATAAAGTCCCCTCATCGTCGCAATCACCTACAGCAACCTCATATTAAGCCTATGACATGAGTGTGCATGTATAACACGCACCTGTGACGAATGGGATGTCAGCGACGCTACCACTTCTAACGAGCTCCTGCGGAGGAGCGAGCAAGAAGTCCCCGTCGGCCGACGGTAGCCACGCCACATCAGTACCATAGTACCCGAAGACACTGCCACTCGCGTCCTGTCCGGCCAGTATAGCCTCGAGCGAGGCGTTGCGCAAGCAGTCAAAGACGCTGCTGCCACCGAGGAAGGAGCCGCAGCCAGCAATGGTCACAAAGTTGTCCCAGCGATCTTGCACTGCGAGGGAGACCGCATTAGCAGGGACTAAGAAGTAAGACAGGCACAGATGGGGTACGCACCATTTTCGACGGTACCTGTAGGGAGAGCACCGCCTGATGACATGAACGCCGTACGGAAGAGTCCCTCTGTATCTCCTCCATTCGTGAGCATCTGTAAACCTGTTGAGATGGCGCCAGCGCTTCCGCCCCATCTAGTGTACACGATCAGTCTGGGAGTGCATGCATGAGTCAAATGGATGGCCTCACAACATGACCTTGGTGGGATCACCACCAAACGCGCCGATGTACTGCTGAACCCAGCGCAAACCGAGACGTTCTACAGGTCTGGTCTTAGTTGGCGAACGAGATAAGGTGAAAGAAACGTACGATCGCGGAGTCCCAAGTTACCTACGCCCGCTTCACGAGCCTCTTTACCAGCGGGGAATCCAAGGGCGGAGACGCTGGGATGTGGACGGATTAGCTTGTGTATAGTACTCAGCGCGCCGGGAAGCACCTACCGATAGTTAATGGAGACAGCTACCACAGGCTCCCCGAGCTCGATGGATCGCGCGGCAATGACATTGCCGTCGTACTGTGACGGGTAAAGTTAAGAGGACTTGAACTCAGAAGAGATGCATCGTAAATGATCCGGCTCACCGCAATGCTGAATCCGACTTCAAAGCCGCCTGCAAGGGGAGAAAGAAGTCAGCAGAGTGGAGGATCAGCCGATAGCATAACTTGCCGCCATAAAGGAAGAAGAGAACAGGCAACTTTGAGTTGGTGGTAGCGTTTTCGGGAGCCCAGACATTGACGGTCAAACCTGGATGACCCCACGGAACGTTAGTTATCATACGCCTCTCGCGACATGTGGCAACGTACAGTCCTCACTACCCTCGATCGACTGAAGTATCGGGTCGTAGAACCCTACATAGGTGTTCCAGGCACTCGTTGCACTGGGAGCTATGGACTCAGGAGAGACGTTTGTGATGTTCTGGAAGATGCATGGTGCGCCAAATGCCGTCGCGTTGTATGATCCTAAATACGGCCCATTGGGAGCGGGAGGTCGCATGCGAAGATCACCGATGCTGATAGGGGAATGGTATCAGGGAGAGATGCGGGAGAGGAAGAGATGTAACATACGGAGTAAGTGCATAGGGTATGCCTAAAAAGGCTGACGTGCCGTTCTGCGTGGATAGGCCCGTAAATGTGCCATTGTCGAGTTCAACGACGGGTGAGGCGTGCGCCTGGGCTTTCGTGGATAGAATAAAGAGGGCTACTAGTGCAAGGAGATGCTGCATGGCGGGCGGCACGAGAAAGCTATTCGTCGAAGGTGGCCGCTATATGACCAAACCACAGACCCACACAAGCCACCGTGAACGAAAAGCTCATCACTGGTAACGGACGAGTAGCCGCGGCGGACGCGGAGCCTGTGTTCGAACACAATGTGAATAGTAGGCGATAGTCGACATTGGCACGGAATTTCCGCCCACAATCCGCCCTGGGATCCCTACTGCCCGAGCGCAGACCGAGGACGGGACTTCCGTTGCATAGAGACAGTAATGGCATCCTCGATTCCCGTCTCCGACCACACTGAAGGCACGGGGCGCGATAAATGACGAAGTGCGTGAAGGGCTGAGTCGGGCATTCCGTGATGTTTTACGCGGCTTTGTCTGGCTTTGTTTCATGCGTTCGCCGGCTATGTCGCTCTGCGCCCGTAAGCGCACTCTCTTCGTCAGACAACGTGTATTCATGGCGAAGTGAATGGGACGGTGAAGGTTTGTGCAGAGTCGTAGTGATGGCAAAGGTGCGCGCGCGACCGCCTCCGGATCGTCGTTCCGAACACCTCCGCCGAGACTCCGTCATTGTCGCCGCTTGGCGGCCGCGGCGACTAGGCAGACTCAGCGTCGCAGGACTCCGCTTATATCTGCGCGCGCGCAAGAAGGGGCGACGGCCGTGACTGGGCGTTAGCCAGCTGCGATGGCCGCCAATGACGTACCCTCACTGGGGACCACGCGACGCGCTCGGTCGGAAACTGCCCACCGTGCGACGTGAAACGCCTTCGGTCCGACGTCCGAGGGACATTCGTTTCGGTGCGCTTTTGATGCGACTCAAGACACAACCACCGTCACTCCGGGCCACAAAGCTTCGTTGAATCACTACATGCGCACAACCGCTGCGTGACATTCACCAATCACAGGGCCGACTACCAGGCGTGTTGCCGGGCCTTGTCCATGGCGCCAACATGGCGCACGTGTAGCGCAAGTAGGCGCCTGGTGAATGTGTGTAGTATCTGTCGGCTTATTATTCGATTTTTCCGCCGGCGGCCTGCACTGACTGTTACTGGAGAACTCTACGCTATAAGACGGTACTGCATGGGCCACTAGGTCATGAAAAGCTATTTCAATGAAGCGGCATGTGTCGCTAGGCGCGTATAGGCGGCTCTACGAGATTCCTGACGCCCAGGGCACATTCCCGGTCACACAGGCAATGCGGTGACAACGAGGTCTCGATAAGAATCCGAGGACAGATCCCACCTCCCTCTGTCTGCCACCGTCTTCGCATACGCATGTCTCAACCTGCTCTTATTTCTCAAGCTTCAAACCCGATCTCGGGCACTACAGACTTCGGCAAACTGTGGAAGGATGCCCAAATGCGGTACAAAGCCGTGGCGGGCCGCGAACTTCCTTCCGCGGACGATTTCCCAGACAAGTCTCTCGATCCCGACGAGGTCATCGAGTACATCGAGCGACAGGGTCGCGGCTTCAAAACGTTTCGCGCGAAGGGGGAGAAGATCCGGCGTCCGTTGATGTCTCTGGTGGGCTTTGTTCTGCCATTTATCGACATAAGTGCCGAAGGAGGATCTGTGCGCATCGTTTCCCGTGATCCCAAACCTGCACGGAACTCATCATTTAACAGAGTGTTGCGCCCGGCGGTAAAGCAGTGTTCGTTGCAGTCGGAGCATTACTCAAGGTAATGTCATCTGTGATTGTTTGCCTACGTTCAATCAACTTACGCACGATAGGCCACTCGAGGTGTCAGCGAGCTCTACAACGTCATCGGGACACTCTTAGAGAAGTTCTCCAGTTACCTCGAACGCCTCAAGGTTCACTTGGAGCCATCGCTGCCGCCGACGCCCCATCTGATGAAGATATTCGTCGACACTCTCGTCCAGGTCCTCCTGACGCTGGCCATTGTGACAAAGTACTGCGGTGCTGTACATGATAACCCTTTTGTCGCGTTCATGAGATTCATCCTTCGACGCACGAGTAAGTGAGTTATATGTGTGCTTGCGACACGGTACATCTGACATGGCTGTAGAAGATTACTTCAAGGTAATCATGGATAAGACAGACGTCAAGGACGCTCTGAGCAAGCTCGAAGAACTCGCCGCTGCGGAGCATTTAGCAATTTCCGCCCAGAACAATGCTGTCACTCGGCAAATTTATGGTGATGCGGGTAAGCGCCGGCTTCTCAGTTCACGAAGAGCTTTGCTAATGTATCACTTCTGCCAGTCGTCAATTTGCTTCGTTCATGGCTTCGAGCGCCCGATCCGCAGCCCATCAACTACGAGAAGAAGAGGCTAACTGGCAGTTACCAGTGGTTTTTCAATGAACAGTTCGAGGACTGGAGGCAGCATGAGAACGGCATGTACTGGATTCATGGTAGAGGTTCGTGGGTTCTTCCTGCTTTTGGATGAGCTTCTGACGCAGCGCATCAGCTGGCACTGGAAAGAGTATTTTATGGTGCGGCTTTGGCACTTCGACACGTTATCTGCGAATTCATCGCGCTAATCATGATACAGCTCCTCGGTGGTTGATGCTCTCAAGGACGACCCCTCACTACTCTGTGTCTACTTCTATTTTGACGTCAATGACCCCGGAAAGCAGGACTGCCGTGGTCTAGTTTCTTCCCTTGTCTCTCAACTCGGGACCCGGTCCGATGATGGTATTCGAATCCTTGACGAAGCACGGCGGCGTACGCCCGAGCATCCCGTCTACGACGAGCTTCTTGACATGCTCTCAAGACTGCTGTGCTTCTCTGGTCGCACGGCTATTGTCATCGATGCTTTGGACGAATGCCCTGAACCTGCGCGTGAATCGGCTCTATTGGACCTCCTCAAGCACCTGTCGAGGGTGCAAGCCAAAGAAGAGGTCGACGTTCGTGTGCTCGTCGTGAGTCGCCCGGAAGTGGACATCGTGCAGTGCATGCCAGATCTGGCTACACATACCCTCGATTTCAATGAGGCCGCCGAACACTTGCATGATATAGAGGTCTACATCTCGAATCAGCTGTATAATGCTGAAGCGGCCTCAAATCTGAAGTGGTGGTCCGAGGACACCAAGGAAAGTGTCAAAGAAGAGCTGATCAGAGGGTCAAATGGGATGTGAGTTGGCCCTTTCAAATCGCATACACCGTTGAATTGCTCTGACCGATCGTCAGATTCCTATGGGTCAGACTTCAGCTAGATTATCTACAACGTTGTTCCCCGCACGATGTCTCTCATGAACTCTATGACCTCCCCTCCAGCCTGGATGAGACTTACAAGAGAATCTTGACTGGATTTGAGAAACTGCCTTCTGCCTCTATCAATCGAGTTCGCCGGGTCTTCGAATGTATTGCGTTTGCGCGGGATCCACTATCCCCCACGCAGATTGCTGAAATATTGGGAGCCAATTTTGACACTCCCACACAACAGCCCATCACACTGGTTCTGCCGGATAATCTCGATGTTGGTGAAGTGGACGCTTTCATACTTCGCCAGTGCCCTGCGCTCATCGAAGTTGTGACTGATTATAAGGGGAAGAAGATCGTACAGTTCATTCATCGTTCAGTCGAACAATACCTCAAAGCTGAGGTGCCTTCATCTGATCCTGTTCGGCCTACGAATCAGCGGGCCAGTCTTCACAACATGAATAGGACCGAAGCCAATATCACCTTTGCAAGGCTATGCCTCTCAGCTCTTGTGACTACCGGCTCGTTGGCCAACTTTCGGAAATATGCGGATGCACGTTGGCATGAACATGTATCATGTAACCAGGATGACAAGATAGGTGATTTGTTATTCCTATTTCTCCACTTTGGATCCGAATCGTTTGCTCGGTGGGCCGCTCACGGCTGGCCGAGAGGCGACACAGTGGATCAAAGTGGCGTGCTGCACTGCGCTGTTTCTCTGTGTTTGTGTCATCTCACGAGACGAATACTTGAACATCCGCTCAGTGCCTCTTATGCACCTGTTGATGTGCCTTTGTCTAGATTGCGCAATGCGAAAGGCGAAACTCCTCTGCACATTGTCGCAAAACAGCATGGACGTGACCAGGTGCCTACCGCGCGCATTCTTCTCGAGCATGGTGCCCTCACCCACGACGCTGACAATGAAGGAAAGCTTCCTTTACACACTGCCACGTCCGATTACCCGATTCTGCAATACGGGCTCATCAGCCTCTTTCTGGAACACCCTGCAGATGACCTGCCCGATGCAAACCTCTCCCAAAATCGTGTTCACGATAATACTGGGATGACAGCACTACTTTATGCTGCAAGAGAAGGGGACCCAATGGTGTCTAAACTCCTGCTCGAACACGGTTCACTCGTCGATGATACTGATAATAAAGGCAATACACCTTTGCACCTTGCCGCAAGACGCTATCAGCCAGATGGCGGCCTCGTGAAACTGCTGCTGGAACACCCTGCGGCGGACGGTTCTGACCCTCCTATCACTTCTCGGTGCTATGCCCGGAACAATCTAGGCCGGACAGCGCTACACGAGGCTGTAAAGTTAGGAAGATTGGGCGCGTGTCGCGTGTTACTTGAACATTGCACATCCGCTGACGACCTTGACAACGACGGTAATACCCTTTTGCATCTTGCTGCGATGTCTCGTGCAGAAGAAGCTATACGCTACTTCATGCTCCACGACACCGCGGGTGAACGCGATATAGGCGCTCCCGTCCAGTGTCGCGCTCGTAACAAGCGTGGGGAAACCCCGTTACACAGTTTTGTCTGTAGCGAGTCTTACAGCAGCGACACCGTCGCTGCTCTCAACATTCTTCTTGAGAATGGTGCTCCAGTCGATGCTGTTGACGACAACGGCGATACCGCGTTGCACTGCGCTGCGACTATTGCAGACGCTGGACTTGTCCGGGCTCTGCTGGCACACCCCACATTGGATGGATCTAATACTGCTGGTCTTCAGTGCCACGCCCGCAATCAGCGCGGGCGGACCGCATTGCACTCCTGCGCCGCCGCTGCCAGATACGGATCCGATGACGTTTGTCATATTCTCCTCGAACACGGAGCGATGGTTGACGAGACGGATAACGACGGCAAAACCCCGCTTCATCTTGCACAAGAGGCCGAACAAAAAGGGTTTGGTTATACGAGAAGCCTCATAGAGGTTCTTCGTGAAGCAGAAGAAGAACGACAAGGGGTGGACGAAGCTGCGAACGTTCCAACTTCATGAGTGTGCAATCTTTGAACCGGCGGATACGTGTACTTCACCATCGTTCGCCACGCCAATCGCGCTCCTTCTCAGGATGCATCCTCCCGGCCCTTGACCCGCATCACATGACTTGTTCTACCATCCTGTATATCGCAGTCGAATGCCAGTCTGGACACGCTGCAAAAATTCCTCCCCAGAAGAGAAAGTGCTGCGACAGCCCGAGTGTGGAACGTCGTGGCTGCGACGGGACCGCATCGCCTGGATTGGCAGGAACAGACTCGATGGCGAGCTGCTCGTAATAGTCGTGTTCTAAGATAAAGCTAGAGTGTAATCTCGATAGCTTGATGTCTTCGTGTAAAGTAGACGCCAGCTAGTCGTGCCGGAAAACGCTTGAGAAAGTAGATCTTGTGGAGGTGGAAGAGACGAAGCTCCGGCCTATGGCGGCGGAGCATTGACGAGAGAACAGCCGGAAACGAGGCCAAGCGTCGTCTCCTGCCTCACGGCTGAAGGTATGAGAGTACAAAAAAACAATCCGTGCATCTGGGGTCCTATGTATTTCGTAGCAGTTGGTTCGAAAGAAGCCGCGAACTTGCGAGCGCTCGCCGAATGGCCGTGTGAAAGACAGCAGTGGCCAGCGGTGTCGGGTGAAACAGGGTGAAACGCAAACGCGACCACCGTCTTCCCAGCTGCAGTTCTACGTATAGTACCGCCCAAGATTCCATCCGATCTGAGCCCTCTCTCTCATGTGATTGAGCGACAGCACGCATCTGCGACAACGTGGAAAGAATGCCAGGCTATGAAGAGCTAATTGGGCTCGACATGCGCAACCCTCTCATCCTCTAAAAGCGGTGGCGGCGGCAGTCTCTCAACATGTACTCTCGCCCAGGAATGAGGCTTTGTATGTCGAGATACTCTATTCGTCATGTCGCCCGTAGAGTTGCTGGCGAAATGAGGACAGGTGCTTAATCGGGCTCTCTGTGCGTGCTCTCTTCTACGCGTAGTACTGATCGCTGACGCACTCCGAAAAGATGTCGCAAGGGCATGAACGGGAATCAAACTCCGAAATGTATCGAATATCGGCCGATGAGTGGCCACCGGTAGAACGGGACGGGGCGATTGCACTGACTGGTGCGTAATACCGATACAGTTAGCCTGTTCATGTACACGAGCTGACGCGGAAACCCATTTCAGGACAAGACGGACTGAAGAGACCCAGATTCGACCTATACGCACTTGAGAGCATGCACGGTGTCCTATAGTAGTCTCCCGTAGGCAGACTCATGTCGCGCTGCTCCATTAGAGTCCTATAGGGCAATAGCTGTACGCCTCAAATTCACCTCTTCCTCGGAGCGGCTTGCGTCAGTCAAGTAATCAGGTCGTGAGCCCATGTACATGTAGCAGTACAGCGATAGGTAGACTAGTGGTCAATAAAATGATTACTTTTGATCATCTTTCTTGACTCGATATGGATGTAAACGATCAGCAATGCTTCAGCCATGGATTGTGAAGGTAATGCAGAATGGATATTCAATTTCTGAACTACGGCGAAGATGCGACTACCATGTAGAGCGCCGGAGTTTTACGAGCCCGCTCACAAGGACCCAGAAAGGGCTACCTGCGTAAGAGCCTGCATCCCCTCCACGCGGTACGTATCATTGGTAATCGCCTGCGTGACGTTCCCATCACTGAGCGTGAGCAGCGCGGGTGTCTCGCTGGTGTACGCCGGCCAGTCGATGAGCGTCGGGCCGTTGGGATCGAGGTTCGTCGCGAAGTTGATTAGCGCGTCCGTGAGAGGACCGGGTCCGAAGATGTCCATTAGGTCGGTGCTGTGATACTAGAGCGACAGCAGAATCAGATGGGAGGGCCCGAGAACAGCGGATGTGAGCGTACCGCGCCGAGTATGGGAGTCGACTTCAACTTCTTGCTCACTGGAGCGACGAGTCAGAACTGGAGATGCACAGTCTGGGAGTCGAAAGACGTACAGAAAGCGAAGGTTGTCGAGTTTCCAGAGCGTTCGGAGAGAAAGAAGCGCCGTGGTGCTTGGAAGATGAGGTCGCCGAGGATGGCGGAGACCCGCTTGAACTGAGGCGTGATGGAGTTATTGGCCCCAGTGTCGAACGGCGAACCGAGTGTCGGGTCCGCTGGGTACGCGGCGAGGATGTCGTCGAGCTGTGAAGCGTTCGAGGGGTTAGGGAAGAACCGGGGAAGGTATTGGCGAAGGTCGTCATCGGTCCTGCATGAGCATCAGTTGCGGCGACTAAGCTCTAAAACAGCTGAGATCAATATACGTTATGTTGCTGTTGCTCAAGCTGAACAGCGTCCCCTCATCATCGCAGTCACCTAGTATACCAAGGGTCAGAGCATAATCCGCGCCAAAGTTGCATGCGCTGCGTACCAGTCACGAACGGCACATTAGCCACAGAACCATTTAGTACTAGCTGCTGGGGGGAGTCAGCCAAGAACGCGCCGTCTACGCGAGGTTGCCACGCTAGACTGAGACTCGAGTAGTCGAAGATATCGGTAGATGCTTGGATAGCCGAGCGGAAGTCGGATGTAGAGACGTTGCGAAGACAGTCGAAGACAGCGACGCTTTGAAGGAAGTCATCGCAACCTGTATCCCGGGCCAATTGGTCGAATGATGCCTGCGCTGTGAAGCTAGTTCAGTATTGAACGATGAGTGATGGACATGGCATCGCTCAAGCACCGTCATTCTGTTGCAAGGGGCCCAGCCAAGTGGGACTCCCCGATTCCATGAAAGCACCACGGAAGAGCCCTTCGTTATCTCCGTTGTTCGTCAGCATATGCAGAGCGACCGAGACCGAGCCAGCGCTCTCCCCCCATCTAACGCGAGAGTCAGTGCCTTGCCATAGAACACGGGATGATGCGCTGGACTTACATTATCACCTTCGAAGGATCGCCACCGAAGGCGGATATGTACTTCTGTACCCAGCGGAGACCGAGACGCTCTGAGTATCAATCGGTCAGTTTGGCGCGCTATCAGCGCATGTACGTGAGCTCACGGTCCTGCAAACCCAAGTTCTCAACTCCAGCCTGCTGCGCTTCTATGCCTCCGGGAAACCCAAGCGCTGCAACAGTGAAGTCAGCTCACCCCATGTTATCGACTCGGGTCAGCGCCACGTACCGGATAACCTGCGAAACGGTTTCAGCAGACCGTCAACCGATACGCTGCGACCTACCGGTAGTTCACCGACACATAGACCACTGGTTGCGCGAGTTGCAGAGCCCTCTCAACAATCACGCTTCCATTGTAGATAGATGTTCCGCCGTCCTCGAATCCGCCTGTAGAACCGGTATCAGAGGCGACGGGACACTGGTGAACGGCAACTCACCTCCGTATATCCACTACCATAATCGGCGTCAGTCAAAGCGTAAGATGAACCAAAGACGCGGCGCACATAAACGACAGGGAGCATGGAGCTATTGGTTGCATTTGCAGGAGTATATACATTGATGGTCAGGCCTGGATAGCATATGAGTGCTGTTTTCCGCAAAGACTAGAGGAATGAGCTTCACAGTCTTCATCGTCCGTGGTGATAGCGCCAGGGAATACTTGGTTTTTGAGGAGGTCTGTAGCATTAGCATTGAGACCGGTGAAGTTCTTGTCGTTGTTGACTTGTTGAATGCACGCGGGACCAAAGCTTGTAGCGTTGTACATGCCGCTGTAGGGGTCACTCGCCACGGGTAGCCGGAGGCGAAGATTACCGACGCTACAAAGGGAGTAAACCGTATGCTCACATATGAAGAGTTTGGGCTTACGGTGGTTGAGCAAACGGGATGCCGCGAAAGATCGAGAGCGGCCCTTCCGATACACCTACAAAGGTCCCGTTATCGAGCGAAATGGTCGGGTTCCCTGGCACATCTTCTCGTTCATACACAACGGCAGAGCGCGCAGCTTCGGTTGCTGCTAATAACAGCAAGCTGGTCACGAGGAGAGTCATCGCGAAGTTTCAGGAAGGGGGAAAAGAGCGAATCGCTAGTCCGAATCACTCGGTCTTATAGGTAGCTGTGGGTCAACCGCTAAGGCGAGGGGCGGCTGACACCACAGTGCGTCTCGAAGAGCATAGATATAGACTTCTGGCGCATCATGAATGGGGCTGAACATCGGTGAAGTCCTGTGTTTCGCATTGTTTCGGGACTGGGACGCGCTCTTGAAGGTACGGGGAGGTCGCGCTCTCAAGCTGCTCTGTATATTGACAGCTCATAATGACCTGAAATTGAGTCGCCTGTGAACGTATGTCAAGTTCTACATCATGAGAACGAGGTAGGGCGTGTCCCATGGAAGACAGGACCCCATGTGAGGACGAAGCGATCCTGACAGCGGTGCGTAATAGGAGAAGAAGGTGCAGAGCCCCATGACTCCAGTTCAGGTGTTCTTGTGGCCGATACAATGTCGGTCATCGCACTATATATGGACGGAAACTGCCAGAGGTGATTGGAGATGGTTGTCGTCGGCGCCAAAGTGAGGTGGCCCGCGAGCGCGGGGCCCCAACGGCTAGTCTCGACACAAGACCCTACACGAGTCATCAGGGGTTTGTTCCGAACCTACCCCAACGGCCTGGGCCCGGAGCGCACGGTGATTGCCGTTCGCCGAGCCTGTCCGCCGCCGCCGCGTCGTCCGAGCAGCACCTTCGCCCTTGACAGCGACATGTCATGACCGCCATGAGCTAGAGGGTCGCGATATCCCATGGCCGATTATATCTCGCGCCTGTTACCAAGAAATATACGACCGTTATAATACGTCTGCTCAATGTCGCCTTCCCTCTGCCAACCCTCTGCGAGCGCGGCGTCTCACGCTTCCGAGACAGATCTTAGCGCTAGACCTTAGCCCAAGGCCGCAGGGCTGGCGAATGGCTTCGTCCCACAGTCACGTCTCGCTGCGTATGGTCCCGCATGTCTTGAAGAGGTGTATGGTGTGCACCATTAGCGGAGAACAGTACCAGGGTAGTAAGGTCACTAGAAGCGCCCGCGTGTGGCACACCATGCGCCGCAGAGAGCTGAGTCGTGCAGGTGCGGATACGACAGGGATACCCTCTTCTTTATGCTGTTTGATGAACTGGTGCCGAATAATCCTATGCAAGACTTATTGCCAGACTGGAGATGATGCGGATAGGGTCACTCGGCAACGCCTAGCACGTGCGTCCTGTAGTCCATCGATATCTACTATACTGACCATACAGGTAAGTCCAATCATAGGACCTCCACCGCGCTCGTTCAACCTTTATCTGATACAATACCATGCTTCTATCAGGGAAGAGAGCGCCCGCTGTATGTTGTCACCATGTCGGAAGCCGCTCCATTTTTGCCTCAGCAGGTTGCCAAGCCTTCCCCACATGTGCTCTGGCTTCCAATGTCAACATCCCGCTTTCGTGCCTCTGCATCTCTATCTCTACGACCACGCCAACGTTCGCTATCTCTCAACGGCGGGCGCAACCACATTGTTCTACGCCATGCTATCAGCCAGCCAGCCGATCCTCGCAAGACCGTCGTGGCGGCTATAAAGTCGTGTCACCCCTTTCTGCAGGGGCAGTGCCTACATTCGCTCCCAAATCCCTGTGGCTCGAGATGAAGGGATTCGTCGCCGCTACCGCTGGCGTTCTTGCGTTTGTTCCGCGCGAAGCTCTCGCTTGGGGTGCTCTTGGCCATTCGACTGTCGGGTATGTCTCCGAAACATCCCATGGTGTCTGGAGCTCACAGAGAAGCAGCTATGTGGCGATGCAGTTCATCAGCTCGAGCACCCTGACGCAGGTTCAGTCCATACTCGGTACCACCTACGACAAGACACTCGGTGGAAACGCGGCTTCGGTGAGCGCCCCGCTCGTCCATCACCTGTGTACGGCGCTGATCTAGCTTTCAGTGGGCGGACAGCGTCCGTTCCGAAACAGCGTACAAGTTCAGCGCGCCCTTCCACTACATCGATGCCGAAGGTACGTCCGTATCCTCGCTGTATACTGAGCAAGGAACTCATGCACCAGCAGACAGCCCGCCGACGTCGTGCTCGGTCAATCTATCACGCGACTGTGGCTCGTCGGGATGTGTTGTTACCGCCATTCAAAACTACACTCAGCGCTTGTTGGACACGTTCGTCGATCTGATATCACTTTGACGTTTTCTGATCCTCTCATCAGTGACCTGAGTGCGACTCAGCGCCAGGAAGCTCTTCTCTTCGTCGGTAGGTCATACACTCCGTCCTTTTCTCCGCTTTCCCTCATGTCGTTGCTGCCTCTCCAGATCATGTACGCGATATCAAATGTCAAACTACGCTTCTGTATCGCTCACCCTTTGCAGTTCATCGGTGACATCGGTCAGCCGCTCCATGATGAGAACTACGAAGTTGGCGGAAATGATATCTCGGCAATTTGTAACGGCAAGACAACGAATCTGCACGCGGCGTGGGGTGAGTACCTCCTAGTAGCATCGATACCATTCCCTGAGCTGTCTCCTGCAGATACGGGAATGTTGACCACTAGCGCTGACGATCGCTTCGATGGCGATGCGGAGACGTACGCGACGTACTTAGCGGGCGAGATCAACGTACGCTCAACGCATTTGTATAGCGTCCATTCATCTTAGTAACTGAACATGATCTCTGTCAGTCTGGATCTTACGAGTCACTGGCGTCAGGCTGGGTGTCGTGCATCACGGAATCTGCCTTGAGCGGTACGAGTTGTCCGCTCGTCTGGGCCACAGAGGCGAATGCCTACAACTGCGTGAGTCCAGGCCGTAACGGTACATATGGGCTTCACTGACGCTGATCTGGACATTATGAAGATTGACGTCTTCGACTTCGAAACGGGCGATGATCTGTGTACCGGCTCTTACTACGAAGCAGCCATCCCTACTGTCAGTATACTAGTACTTGTTTCATCCACGATTACTAACAAACCTACTCAGATTGATCTTCAGCTGGCCAAGCAAGGATACCGCCTTGCGAAGTGGCTTGATGAGGTCTTTGCGTAATGTCAACACGCTTGCCACATCTGACGACGTGCAAAGGGGAGGGGTCAGACTGTATCTGATGTTGTAGTCTTGTCGTATACTCTCCTACAAGTAGTGTTTGGTATCAGGCTCTCGGATGGTAAATGGGGCAGCACGAGGATCGCGTGTGAAAATCGGACTATCGGACCGAATCATCCTGCACCGAACTTGATGACCGACCGTGGCGGTTGTCTCCTGACGGCGATCATGACCACTGTACCTCCCAGTCCGCCGAGAAATCATATCGCTGCCCTACCCCCGGAATTGATTCGTATGATATTCCGACATACAATGATATCTATCGAAGAAGAGGGCCTGTCGTTCTTTCCCGATCTGACAGCCATCGTTATCTCTGTTTCGTGTCGCACTTTCCGCCAAATAGCCCTCAGCTTTCCCGACCTGTGGACGCAGATCAACATTCTCTGGAAGCAGCCCGTGATAGATCTCTACCTCGAGCGCGCGGGCATGGACAGCCTTGTATCTGTCTATCATTGCGCCCGAGAAGCTGCGACTGTCGCCAGCTCTGACAGCTCCGATGATGGCCAGTCCGCGACATCTACCAGCTCCAGAAAGTCGCACAATCAACGCAGTAGATCTTTGAGCGTGACTTCTACCTCCCACGACGAGGATAATCCCCTCACTCCTGAACCCGATCCCCCCGAACTTCAACGACTAAGCACGGGGCTGCTGACTCGTGCACGGAGCCTGCAGCTGGATGAAAGAAAGCAATCCCAGAACCCTGGCCTCTTTATGATGTACGCTCAAACGGCCCTCAGGCAGGCCCAGACGCTGTCTGCGCTGGAGTCATTCACTCTTCTATGCGACGATTTCACGAACATATACTTCGCGGAGTCCCATGAATTCGAAGGTCTCAAGACCCTTCGGCTGGCCGACGTTGTCCTACACGTACCGTCACGGCTCTTTGCTCCTACGATCACCTCTCTTGTTCTGCGTAGCGTGTCGCTCCATGGCGAGTCGACTTCACTACTCTTGATCGTCCTCGCGGGAACGCCTGTACTCAAGCATCTCGAAATCGCGTCCATGTCGGACAGCGTCAGACCAGCTTCAGCAGAAAGTACGACCATCCGGTTAAACCATCTTTAATATCTGGCCATGGAGCTAGAAGCTGACGCAGCAGTACACCTCTTAGAGAGCGTCTACTTTCCTGCTGATGTTGAACTGCATTGCAAATTCAGTGGGGCTAATCGCATGCTTGCAAACGCCTCAAAGTTGGAGCGTCAAGAAGCGCTTCCCTTACGAGACCGTGCCGTGCGCCTGCTGTCAGCAATGTGCGCACGATATCAACCTGCGCTAGCTATTCCAGGCAATCGCTTCACGAAAATCACTATCACCTCTCCCGGTCAATTCGTCGGTTGTTGCATCACGCTGGAGAACCCCATGCACATCACACCCCTATCGCCAAGTCTCCCAGAACGAGTCGTTTTACAGCTCATGGACGCGAACTCAGGACCGCCGTCGCACGTCGACGTTCCGAAGCTGATTGCACACCTTCTCCCGCTGTTGCCTTCACCCGACTCGGGATACACCACGCTTATTGTCGGTCCTGTGCCTTGGGCGCGCGAACATGCGGCCTGGTTGAGCGGCTTCGGTGCGGCATTGCAGTCAATCAGCACGGCTGAAGTAGCCGGCATAGCGGGCGAAGGCTTACTCGCCGCAATGTCGTCAAACAGGAGTGCCGGCGGCCTACTTCCTGGTTTATCCACTCTAGTCATCACTCACCTCAACCCTGCCACCATCGAAAAACAAGCCCAGATAGTTAGGACAATGCGACCCCAACTCGATATCAAGCTGGCGGCCATGTCGTTCTTACAGTGACTGTGTAGAATGTGATTTCCTGGATTACAATGCATTGTCGTATTAAGCCCTCGACATGAATCTATGTGTATATATCCCCCGCAAACCATCCGCAGACCATAGCAATGTGGCGCATACAGCGCTCTACGAAGCGTGCACCTCTGGCACGAAGCTTTGGTTGAAGTCGACTTCCTGTTCGTGACCAGTTTTGGTTGAGCGAGAGCCATTCAAAGATTCAGCGGAATAGTCGACCTTCTTGTCATACGCGTGCGGGTCGTCCACAACCTGGTGAGACTCGACCGCGACGAAGACCTGCGGACGCGTGTGGGCGTTGCCAAGCTGGCTAAGGTTGATGACCTCGCCGGGCTGCAAGACAAAGTGAGAAGGTTATTCTGGATACGTATGGGGGATGAACATACACGACGACCTGACGACACGCCCCCTGAGCGAGAGGGCATCTCCCGTGATGGCTGGGATCCAGTCGAGTATGCCCATCCCTTGCGGGCGTTGAGAGAACTCAAGAGCGAGTCTGATTCACGCTGTGAGAACGAGCGAAGGCGGAGAACGGCAGAAGCGGACGTACTCGTGTACAGCTTCGCGAGCATGAAGTTGAATGTAAGATGGCTGTTGGCAACTGTATTCAGAACGTGATATGGTCAAAGATCGCAGCGCAACTCACTAAGCCTTGGGCTGATGTTCGCAAAAGCAAGCAACGCGGGAGCGTGTGAGCATCGCGAGAAGCAGATGGATCAATGCAGTGGACGTACGCTGGTGAGATACAGAACCATGTCGATGATTGCCACAATACTGGTAATCATACCGGTCTGAACGGTGACTATGCCCGGGGGTCAGTACTGCCATGGCACGTTCCGAAGCATAGTACGCACGGCGGATGATACGGTCGACGATCTGCAAAAGCACCCGGGTTAGTATGGATACGAAAGGAGTAGCAGGCGCAATAGACTTACGTCATCGGTGTACTGGTAACCCGTCTTGTGCTTGCGCTGCATGTCTCAGTCAGCGCTGGGGCATCACTGGCGGGGACGTTGATACGGACCAGGTAGAAGACAAGCATGAGCGTGATTGAGACGTCGCAGACGGCAGAGCCGGCGAGCCATACGCAAGTGATGGGGGTGAACGACTGGAAGTCTGTAGTACACATGAGCGGTCATAGACGGGATGTATGGGTTGCCAAACGTACGCAAGAACTCGGGGACGATGATGACAGCGATACCAGTGCCAATACCAGCCACTAGACAAAGACCACATCAGCGGGTATCGTTAAGGACACCATGCTTAGGACATACAGCACTGGACGACGCCGAAGAACCAAATGATCGCAGCAGCGATGTTACTGCCGGTCAAGACCTTGACACGCCAGCCGAAGAAGACCTGGACAACACCACCGATGATACCCTGAAGAGAGGCGTCAGTTTCAACTGCATCGCGAAGACAAGCGCACGCACCGTGCACATGGGGTCTTGACGCCGTCGCTCGTCAGCATCAATGCGGACCAAAATCAGCGCTATCATGCTCACCAGTAGCGAAACCTGATGGGCACGTCAGTAACACAAGACGGATATCGGGCGACAGACGTACTCCATGTAGCCGATGACATTGCAACGACGTCTCCGTTGTGGTTGACCAGAGCGTCGTACTAACGTAGACTCAGCAACCGACAGTCCAGTACCCCTTGCCAACAGCACGCACCACGTATATCATGTCAAAGACTGGATTAGAGCGTCAGCCTTTCCCGTCCGCTGAGTGAAGACACAAGCGTACCTGAGTTCACAACGTCCATGAAGAACAGGAAGATGATGAACTTCTTGACCCATGGCTTATCCCTGTAGACCCTTTGTCAGTCATGATCGCTCAGACGTTCGAGGGGACGTACTTGGTATTTGCGTTGAAGAAGAAGTAGGTCTGGCGACACAAGATGAGCGCCCTGGAGATTGACGCGCAGATCTGCGTCGGGACGTACCTGGGTGATCGAGATGCCGAGCAAGGTCAACTGTATATGAAAGTTAATCTGGCAGGTCCTCCGTTGCGTTCAGAATGGCTGCGCACGTTGAGGAAGAGACCAGCGAGCACAGGCCCTTGACTGCAGGAGGTAAGCCGCTTGCGATACGACAGTACGATAGGACGCGTACATGGCCTGTGCTGTAACGACTGCTACAGATGACATGGTAGTCGAGTCTGCCGAAGAAGGGAAAGTACAAAGGACTGTGCAGCAGACCGGCGCAAGCGAAGAGGAGGACAGGTAAACCTGCTTGCGGGGGGCTCAGCTTTCAACCGAGGCAGGGGGGCGCTAGGGCAGCGGTCGCCTTTATAACAGGTCTGTCGTAAGGCGGCAAGGTGATCTTGCAAATATGTTGCAGCTATGCAATCAGGTTCTGCTGCGCTCTCACCACAACCGACCGCTCATGCCATCAAAACAACATCAAAAGAAGCGAAGAAGCGTTGCAGAGGGGCCGAGCGACCGGGTCTTCCAGTCAGATTTCACTTGATCAACCCGAACATAAACCCTATAGGCTCTGGGCGTTCCTTTTATGTAAACTCCCCGTTGTCTAGTAGTTCGTTGGAAACCTACGACGATGATGAGTTGCACCATTGGCATTTGCGGATAGTCGCGGGCTCCCGCCGGTATCTCGCGTACTACCTTGCGCTACTTTCATAGACGCGCGCCAAAACACTCTTTGCGCCCCACAGATGACTTAGGCGGGCGTCGGAATGAACACTCACGCTTGTGAATTGCAAACGGCTGTTAGGCGGAACTTGAGAGGAGCACTCGAGGCAGAGCCTTCCGCAACTCTCTGAGTACGTGAGAGATCTGTCCATCTTCCGCCTAGTCCGACATGAGCTTGCGATAGAAGCGCGATGACGCTGAAGCGTGATTGATCTTCCCGAAAGTCCATGTAGCTGACGAGCTAGGTTGCAAGTCAACAACCCAGTGCACGCTCGCTCAGTTGCCTCTATATCCGACATCCGAGTACGTGCCCCTTTGCTCCATTCAGCATAGGCTTTTGTGCTCCCCGGGAGGCTTTGGTGGAGGGAAGAGCGCGCGGTGTCCTTCTGATACATATCACCGACCTACCTTCTTCGTCGCACTTGACGCTGGTTCGCGCTTGACAGTTAGGAGTAGAGCTGACGTCTCTCTGTACAGCCAACGGTAGTGAGTCGGGAGCTCAGTCGTACACCAATTGCAACTACGTACCTCGGTTTGCAGTCCGCGAAGGAGACGAAATTACCACAACCAACTAGGGTATCAGTCCAGAAATCGTAGGGTACTGGAACTCAAGCCAACGACAATTAGTAAGGAAGCAAGGAAGCCCAAATTGAGTACCCGCCAGCAGTCCAGAAGGGGCAGCTGGTATGAGCATGATGTGCGCCATACGAAGAGGAACACATGAGAACGCGGTCTACACAGAAAATTGTGGTCAATATCAGATTGCATATACGCATATACGCTTCTCGCTTGTACGACGGCCAATAGACGGTATGCGTATCGGGCTGTTCCGAGAAGATCTCTCCGAGGTATGAGCACACTGCTACGCGCTCGAGGTCCAGAAGTATGGGGCCCGCTTCTCAAGAGCATCGGTAGTCACAGTTTACGCCTCCTCCCCCCTCCTCCTCACAAGATCGACTGAACGCTACGGAAGCGCTCGTTGGCTACGAGAACCAGCGCATACGGGCCGGCCATCGTCGGTCCCATGCTTGCAGATATCATCCGGTGGATATAACCCGCGCCATCAACTGAAGGGGTGAAATAGATTTGCAAGCTTGAGAGGGACCGTTGCCTGGGTAAGGAGGGTTCGGCGATCGCCAGCGACCACAATCTAGCGTTGCTTTGCCTCCCCTTGTGCTCAGTACATTGTATTGATTGATCTTCAGCCCTTTGTGCATCGCATAATGTAACAGATGCCAGAAGCGAGTAAGTCCAGGGTATATCTGTGATGAGGGGTTGGGAAAAGTCGCGTCGCGTGCACGCACCGTCAGGCGCGTCGAGTCGGTGCCGGCAGCCACGCCGCTACGGCCGAAGTCCCTGGTGATCTCAGTCTATCACCCCTTCCTCAGGAACCTTCCACGCGCAACGCTATGCTCCACCTCGTCCCTTTTCAATTTCTGCTCTTCACCACCGCCGTGTGCGTCGAACTCACGGGGCCACAGCGGTCCCGCGAAGAGCTGCGCGTATCAGAAGCGCAAAAAAGCCGTACACACACTAGTACGGACTAGTGGGCGTACGTACTCTAGAAGAGAGCCCGGTCGCGAGCGGGCTTATTGAGCTTGGCGAAGATGATCGCCTAGCTCGTCTCCAAAGCTACCCGTATAGTCCGGCGTACGAAATAAGCAACGGGCCGCGAGCGAGGAGTTTGTCGGTGTGGTTCCCGCCAGGACTGTTGTTTATGAAGGGGACTTTCATTGGGACAGGAAGTGGAGAAGGAGCAGGCTGAACCGTGCGAGGAGCAACGTCGGGCAAACGTGCAGCCAGTATACCATACCCATCTCCGACGGTCTGAGACGGTCTTTATGTCAAAGATACAAGACAGTAGCGTCCTTGATAATTGCGACAGACAAGGTGCTCGCGCGACCTGGATGATAACCGACGTCGAGGTCGTGATGGTCGAGGTCGTGATGGATGGGGCCACACAAACGATCGGCGCGACTGCAAGGGACACGTAGTAGTTGCCCATCCCCGATAAAGGCAGGAGCACAGCTCGCGCTCAGATCATCATCGCTGCGAAATGAAGTGGCATATTATACTTTGGCATCGGGAGCAATGAGCGCCACCAAGATCTGCGAGCACATAATACAGGCCGCCCGCAGGCAGGACCACCAGTCACGATTCGTAGGCAGCACCTTGTAGGGTAGGAATGCCTGACCCTCACTGCATAATGCATCATCACCCACTCTCGCCAGCATACGCGATACGACGTTTGTAGTTCGCTTACACACGCGAGCTTAGCCTCTCTCAGGTAGCAGGCTCCGCCGGACGACGAGCCTCGAGCTCCTCGTCATCACCCGCTACGCAGCCGGACCTGACTAGGTTTGAGGGTTGTCTGCTGGGCCGATATACGCGGGAGCGGCAAGATGCATAGGCAAAAGATTGTACAGAGGCTATACATTCCAGACGCAACGGAGAGACGTGGTAGTCGAGAGCAGGGCGCGCACCAGCTGGAGGTGCGAGGCCTCATCCCAAGCCCGCGTTCATCCAGAGCACTCGGCAGTGTGCGCGGCAGTGACGTCGACCATGCAGCGGACGTGGAGGCCTCGAGCGGTAGACAATACATGACCTCGGGTGCACATCCAGATCTCGGCCCCACATTTCTGAGTCTGAACATCCGGTCGAGGGTCGAGACTTTGCCATGCACGCCATTGCAAAGCGTCTGCCTGAGACCCGCACTTGTCTTGCTGGTGTGGTATAGCGCTATGGCGCATGATGTGCTGGGGACGGCCATACTTGGGTCGGGTATGGTGCTGTAAAGGTAGGGAAACCCGGCGCTTAGCAGACGAATACGCTGGTGGCGCTATATTCGGGTCGACTGCACGGGCGTCGCTCCTCTCTCGATATGGTGTAAGGCCATTGATCCGACCTTGATACAATACCTAAACTCTAATACAGCCCAAGTGCTGCGTACATGTTGGGCAACTAAAGTGCGAGGAAATCGTGTGTTCAGTCGGGTATTGGCCTGTTCCGACTCCTGCGCGTCTATTGCTGGGTACCCTGCATATCCTCGAATTAGGCGGGCGATGGCCGGCGAACATCAACGTTTCAGAAGAGCAATGCCGTGAACGCGCCCGACGTCCACTCTATCATCCGTATGTTCCCAGACCCATGAGAGTACGGCAGATCATTGAGGTCATGAGTTGGTCGCCGGAAGCAGTGAGAACGTTGCTCGGCCTGGCTTTGTGGCGATCCACGTATGCAGTTGCATTGCTTAGGCAGCAGCTACAAAGAATGTTGGACATACTTGCTTGAACTTGATCAAGTGGGGACAAATGCTCAGGCATAAGTATCTTCCACAACACGCAAATCGAAATCGAAGCGCCTGCGTTGTAGGATAATCCATCAGAGCCAACGTCGAATGCGAGGACTTCCACGCTCAGCGTCCGTCCAAGTCCGCGATGGGCGCCCAGAAGTCATAGAGTAGGCGCAAGCGCCAGCAGATCATCGAGCACATAGCTGATAGAGGCAGTGACATCGACACTGCGTTTGGTAGTCCTCAGAGTCGTCCTAGTCTCCTAGAACCGCGACACGAATTCGAATTGGCCACCCTTCGCTGGCACACCCAGTACACTTCCGGCGCCTGCTTCTCCCATAGCAACAGAAGCGCCTACATCGATACTAGATCCGTTAATGACCCACACTATGATCCTCGTTGAGCGTCGTAGCAACGCAGAGCAAACCCATACGGCTGCAGTTGACCGCACCCGCATCAGAGCGTCGGTGAGCTGCGAAAGAAGCTGAGAGAAGGCAATCAAGCGGTAGCTCGCAGAGTACTGGATAAGGACATACAGCTTCCAGTTTGGAGTTCCGTGCACAGCGGAACGGAAGATAGACTTTGCTCGGGTCCCAAGAATAGGTCCTGTGAATCGAATCCATGTATCAGTACAGTGTCGGTGATGTCCGCCTGAAGGTTGTTGTTGGCCATTGAATGCGCTGCCGGTCTATCAAACGATGGACGAGGTGAATTTGACGCTGTGTACAGTCGACCTGTAAGCTGGAAAGCTTCGAGTGATGTGCCTCTTTCGAAAGGAATCGCAGAGAGCTGGTGGCCTGCTAAGCGACGGGCTTCACGTCCTCCTCAGACCCAATGAGCCCGAAGTCGGCGCTGTATGGGTATTCAGTCGTGCTCAGCGTCTCGCAGAAGCACCTGGACGGTGCACTCCGTAGTGCCTGCATGCACAAACCTGGGGCGACTAGGCCGCGTGTCCTGAAGCGGATATATGGGGACGTTGCAGTAGCGCCGTCTCAGCACGGAGTAGTCGGCCGCGCTCGAGCCCAACCTGAATTCGCGTACTGAGTAGCGCCAGCGTGACGTTGCCTCACAGGGATGTATAGGCGTGAGCTCTTCAGGCTCGTACTCTTCCCTATCACAAAATTGCACGAGAGACCGCGTTTCTCGGCCTTTCATCACGCGCAAAAGTAGCATTATTCTCATTCAATCACTCTAAAAGCACAAATAGAAACGTACGCGAGCATATACATAGCACAAGTCCGTACCAAAAGAAGAGTCAACGTGCGACTCACCGGCCGCAATACAGCAACGTATGTGAGAGGTCCGGGTCCATAGAGTAGTAGAAGGGTCTTGCGGAGGCGATGACAGGAAAGACATGAGCCGCGTAGCGCGCCGAGTCCGCGACGACGCACCTGCCCCCGCTCGGGGCCCCTACACCGCATCGTATATCCGTCTCTCCTCCCACCACACTAGGCGGCCGCCTTGGGCCTAGATGTTTTCGTCGACCAACATCTTCTCGGTATGCAAGCCCTCTCCATACGCCATACTCTCGAATATGACTTGGCGCCAGACGGCGATGGCCAATTCGGCCGCTTCTTCCTCGAGGACCTAATTGCGGAAGGGATCATCAGCACGAGTTATTCCAAACGCGGGTAGCCGAGACGGGGACGTGGGTGATCGACAGGGACGGTATGGGCGCGGATGGGCGAAGCGAGGACGGGGTATCATGTGTATGAGTATGCGGGATCCGCGGGCGGGGATTACGGGCACGAGGTAGAGAATGGAAGGAAGGCTGCAGAGCGAAGTGAAGACGGGGTATACGTGAGATGTCCATGAACGAAGCGAGAGACATGGTAACTTGGAGATGAAGAAGTGGCCACGCACCGGCTCGAGCCCCTCTACGAGCGCTCGCGGACTCTTGTGATCCTTGAGGTGTTCGACTACAAACAGAACCAGATCGTCGTCTTCAAGTTCGCCGAGGTATTTGACCATAAGGCGCTTGACGAGCGGTTCGAACTTGCGGTCGACCAAAGTCTGTATACGCCGATCAGCACACTTGACTACCCATGCCATTAAGAGTGCAGAGCGAGTACGTACGTCAGAAACAGCGTCCCACCGGACCTTTGCCTTGAACAACACCTCGCGCTCCCTCGGCACACTCTCCGCAATCCACCCCAGTCGCTCCTTCGCCTTCGCACTATCATTTGCCGCAGTGAAGTCGAGCAACTGCATCGGCGCCTTCCTCTTCTTCCGTTCTTCTTCCTCGTCCTCCTCATTGCCGAACAACGTCTGTGCCGCCGGAGCAGGCGCGGAAGAGTCTTTGTTCGCCGCGTTGGACGTGATGCTATTTGACAGCGAGATTTTGGCTGCAAGCTTGACTGGAGCACCATCGTCCAGAAGCATGCCAGCCTTCCGCTGTTCATCCGCCAACGCCCGGACCTCGTCCATCTGTCTCGCCAAGAACGCCTCACTCTCCTTCCTTAGGTTATCAGCCTCCTTCTCCTCGAACCTTCTGCCCTCGTCGTCCGCCTTCTCTTCCGCCGCGAGACGCCGAGAACGCTGTTGACGCCAGCGTTGGCGGTCGGTGTAGAAGAGTTCGTCAGAGGCGTCGTCGTCCCAGACGTGTAGATGGGAACGAAGTTCGGCGCCGTCCCGGATTTCAGCTTCGGATGTTTGGCGTTCGCGGTGGATTGCACGTTCAAGGGCTTGGATACGGGAACGCTCGCGTGGTTCGTAGCGCCGTTCTCTCTATGCACGCACAAACCTCAATCAATATGAGAGTTCCTTTGAGAACGCGAGAGAACAGTACTTACATCGCGGAATGAATCCTCCTCTTCACGCCTTCTAGCTTCCTTCCTCTCTGCTTCAGCTTCTTCATCCGTCTTCGTCCTCCCTCCTGGCTGACCCGACGCCTCCTTGACAAATCCAACAGGTTTATTATACCCCTGCTGAGCGTCCGCACCAAATGCTCTCCCACCTCCTTGCGGTTGTCCCCACTCCCTCCGTCCATTAGCAGGCCCAACTGGCGCACCACCCATCCCCGGTCCGGGACCCGGCGCAAGCGCATTGATGGTAGCCGGCAACGCTCGTTGCCTCTCCCGCTCCTTCTTTGCCGCTCTCTCCCTGAACTGAGCAATCTCACTGATCACGAGTCCGCGTTGGGTCTCGGGAAGGTCGGCTTCGTGAAGGTCGTGTAAGTGTGGCGGTATGACGTAACGTTCACGGTCAAGGGAACCAGCTGTAGCAGCTTCGTCTGACGCTTTGAATATTTCGGAGAGGAGGGTTTGAACGGCGTCTTTGGCGCGGAGTTGGATTTGGGTGTCGGCCTGTGAGAAGGTAGAATGGACGTGTCCGTTGGGTGTTTAAGGAATATCAAGATGGAGTGGACGTACGTCTGTTACCCTTTTCGACGTGACATACGCGTCCAAGTACGTCTTCGTCTTTTCGTCCGCTTTCACCTACCGTGCCACACATACAGATCAGCACTGTCTCTTGCCCGGATACATGAAACGAGAAACGTACCAGCAGCTTCTTATTGACGCATCCGTCTTCCAGAGCAGGCAACTCCACGTTATTCAGTAGAGTGATGGCGCGCAACGCCCCGTCGGCATCTTCGAACTCAGCGAATCCGAATCCTTGCGGTTTATTCGCAGGGGTAATCAGGCGCTTGAAAGAGATAATGGGTCCACAGGCCTACATCACGCGTCTCTCGTCAGTTACTATTCTCATCTCCCGTACGACATTGGCAGGAGAGCACGCACTGCGAGCAGCTTGGATAGAAAATCGTCGGTAATACCACCGGATATAGAGCCCACGAAGAGAGTGACAGCGCGCTTCTGTGGCCCTGAGAAGTGTTGTGCTTGAGCAAGGGCGCCCATTGATGGCCCTTGCCCACCTCCGTACGATGGTAGTGGGTTGCGCATGCCGAGGCCTAGGCGATTCGGTCCTCCGAGACCTTGCATCTTTTCTGACGACTGTTATGGGGTTCACTCTTCAATTCGCTGTAAAACTTCATAATATGGCTATAGTAATGGTACGTACTTAAGTGTGGAGTTGATAGCGGGTGTAGTGCCCTGGGACTTGTGAGTGGCGACTACGAAGATGGTGGAGCTGCGCCGAACGCGAGCGACGCCAAGTCCATGAGCACGTGCAACATTTGATCTCGCACGCGCCTCTTTGGGTGGGCGCTCGCGCGGCTTCGTTCGGACCGTCACTACCACCATCGTCCGTGAAATATGAAATATTTTACACATACTTACTGTCCCAGATGTTGCAAGGGCCATCTATGCTCACTACCCCAAATATGTAGCGTCTGAGCTAGTTGTACTCACGATAGCTGTTCACCGGTACTGCGCGCCTCGCGGGTTCGTGAAGGTGAGCGTCCTATCTCTCAGTGGCCTCCAGTGGGCTTGCGAAACCCAGTAATGGTGGCAGATCCTCACAATGCGTAGAATCTCGCGCGTGAAGTAGCCAATCATTGCACGTACGACGTTTACGAGCTTGGGAAAGACTGGATTATCAATAGCCCCGAGATAGTGCTGGGGCCGCATGCCCGAGGGAAGCGTGTCGAGTCTGTCACACACGTATACACAGGGAACGATCCCGACATCTATTATGGCATCTTGAGATAGTCTCGGTACAGTCTACGGGTCAGACAGACTGTACTGGCATCGAACGTTGACGGAACCGCTGGTAAGGGATTGCCCTCAAGGGATCGAAGCCGCACAATAATCCTAAGTTAGAAGGGCACAGCGCATGCACTGCCTCATTTACCCGCTTTGTACGCCGTTTCACATATTCGGCGCTTCTTTGACGCTGGCTCATGGCACAACTCTTTGCGAGCAGGTGCCCAGCCTTGTGCGCGCGCAAGCGTTATTAGGCGCGCGTCGCTTGCTCTGAGCACTCATCCTCCCGGATATGTCGACTACAAGGGAGTGAATACTTGCAGCGTATGATGTTAACAGTTACTCACTGCTCGATCTGTCAAGATGGAGAGAAAACGAATAGTCCGAAACCTGACATGCGGGATCCGCAGACCGTATTCTGGGAGACATACCTCAATGCCACACGCGATGAAGATATCACCCGCCCGATCGATTGGGAAGGAAAGACGGGAAGCGTATTGGCATTCGTGCGTCTCCCTTAGCTTTTGCCTGATTCTAAACTCACATCGCCTTCCAGACTGGTCTCTTTGCCGCCACCGTGGCGGCGTTCGTTATCGAAAGCTATCAATCCCTCTCACCTGACCCAGGAGACCAGACTGTTGACATTCTCAAAGAGATTCTTGCTGAACTTCGCAATCATACCGACGATACAATCAAGTCTCCGATTCCGCGCTCAGCTGACGACCCTTTCCGACCGCAAGGGGTCGTCGTGACTGTGAACGCGCTGTGGTTCTGCAGCCTTGCACTCTCCCTCGTCAGTGCCCTCCTGGCTACTTTGATACAACAATGGGCTAGAGATTACAGGCGAGATACCTCAGAGCGTGATACTCTCAATGAGAATGCTTGTAGTCGTGCATTCAAACACATCTTCATACGGGTCAGCGTTGACTCTTGGGGCATGGACCATGTCCTGTACTGGCTCGTCGCTCTGGTCCATCTGTCCGTCGCCCTCTTCTCTATTGGTCTAGTTCTGTTCCTTTTCCCCATCAACTCTATTGTGGCTTGGTGCACCCTTGCCCCTTTGGGGATGTTTGGAATGCTCTATCTCGTCGCGAGTGTGTTATCTATATGGGGTAGAGGTTGTCCTTATCAGACGCCACTGACTATTTTACTTGCCATTCCTTATCCGCTCTCGTTGTACGTTAGGAGCAGTCTAGGAGCGTTATTTGGGTTTATCCGCTTGAAAGATCGGAACTGGTATAGGCCATATGCAATGCTCCAAAGAGAAAAGGCTCAGACCGGAGAAATCTTCGGAGAGGCGCGGCAATCTCTTTCCCGCTCCTGCAACGACGCGCTTGCACCATTATCTGCCACGTCGTCTCCCTCGGCAAGCACGTCCGCCGGAATAGGTCCACGATCATTGCCGAACCTCCGTCCATACTTGCCCTCGATATTTAGCAAGACCAGTAGTGGGCCAAGCAGTAACATTGAGCTGGAGAACGTTATCACGCACGTCTCGGAAGATAGCCCCGGAGGTAACTCCGCCGTGATGGTCACTGGCGACACTACCATCGATGCGCAAACGCCAGTCGAGCGTGTTGCAGGTGACGGTCGAGACCTACAACAGACTGGCGAGAACGTCAGCGGCTCTGGAGAAATGGTGGGGCGCTTGATGATGATTGGAGATTCCTCCTTAACTCAACGGAGCATGGTCACCCCTTCGCCCGATGAGGAGCATGAGGCAGCGAGGAACGTGACTGGCAGTGCTCAAGACGGTCCTAGCAGCGCTATCAGCGTCCATGAGAGCCCGCTTGCGCCATCCTCCACTCCAGTCGTGCCCGGTCCACGCGTAGAATCACTTGACTTCATGCTTGAATATGGGGAACTGGACGATAACGACGATGTAGAACCCGGACACGACGGAAGCGGGTTCACGCCGGGCGACAACCCAAGCACGAGAGGGCGACCATGTCGTGAAGATATGAATGGAATAAATCGAAAAGTGGGGAATAAGGAGACGCAACACAGGTAAATTAGCGCATGGACAAAGGGATTGGACGGGCACTTGAGGGAGTGGGGGTGACGGAATTGAACACTGTCGCGTTGCATTCTTGTACTATGATAGCCCGTTGGACGTATTGAGATGTTGAATAGTACGAATGTCGAGGAGAGCGCAGCTCTTGGCCACTTTTTGGCGCACAGGTCGCGGTCGAGGACAAGCGAAGGCCATGGAAGGCGAAAGCAAAACGCGTGCCGTCACGTACTTTGATGGGCTGTCACTTGGTGGCGCGGCCGACATATTTCGCCTCTTTCTCTTCCCTTGACCCTTGCCTCTAACCCTCATGCCCGGACTCTAAGGAGTCCCAGTCGCTCAATACTATCATAGTCTACTGCTCCAGAGACTGCGTGACTAGACTTTGCTATGAACCCAGAGCCGAAGCAACTAGTGGGTTCGGTACTCGAGCGTAAACCTGGCTCCAGGGCTTCTGGATCTGGAACTTCGAACTCGAAACCTCTATCGCGATTCGCACAATCACAAGCTGGAGGCTTCCCTGCTGCTCAGCATAGATCTCAGAGTGCTTTTGCACGTGGGCGTGCTGCGAATACTGAGCGACTAGGACGCCCGCCTGGTGTGGCGGCGACAGCACAAGTGACTCCGATCCCGTCGTCCTCTTCAGTTACACCGAAACCTTCGGAGAATGGGGAAATTTCTGGTGACTGGAGAAAAGAGGCGGTCAACGACGAGGATGGATGGAAGAAACAAATGGAGGAGGAGAATGCGCGCAGGGTTGAAGCGATGAGCGAGGAAGAGAGGGCGCAAGAGCGGCTGGACATTCTCGGGCGTTTTGGACCGGGAGTCGGAGACATTCTTCGGAAAGCAAAGGAGAAACGCGAGAAGGAGAATGCAATTAAGATCGACATCACTCCAGGTGCACACTCATACCCTTCTCGATGAGATGCGTACGGTTATTGACCACCACTTGCTAGGACAGGTCGAGAAGGCAGAAGAGCCAGGTAAGAACCAGCTTCGGTGTCATCCATCGAGCACATGCTTAAGCGTCTTTCAGACCTAGTCGAGGTTGCTCGTAGAGGTATGTTCCGTCATCAATACAGGTACATGGCAAGAACTAACACTGTATGATAGCCCGATCCCGTTCTCCGCCCGCACCAATTCTGTCTCGCGCAGGCTCTCGTGCATCAAGTCCGACACCTGCACGATCAAGTCGACGCATCCGGTTCTCGGACGCACCTACACCCGTACACGTTTACGAGTCACAGCCGCCGTCGCCGAAGCGCCGTGCACTCGCTCTGCCCGCGCCGACGGGAAATGACGAGGGTGTCGTCTCCCTCGGCACATTTAAGGGCACGCTCGCTACGCCTTCGGTCAACGGACATGGCAATGCTCCTACGGAGCCATCAAGCGACACTGGTCCAAGCTCCACGAGCCGCGTCGTTTCCCAAGATCCAGAAGAGGGCACACCCGAGGACATCCGAAGGCGTTTCTTCCCGCACATGTCCGCCAACGACCCCGCGCTCGAATGGATGGCCGACCTCCCACCTGCGACCGATCCTACCAGCGGTACTGACGAACTCCGCTTCGACCTGACCGGCACGCCTATACCGCCCTCACTCGCGCAGAGCTTGCCAACGCATCTCGGGCTGCATCATCATGCGGATAGTGCTGCAAGAGCGGGATATACGCTCTCGGATGTCCTGTTGCTTTCGCGGTCGACTGCACCGGCGCAGCGTGCGGCTATGCTTGCCGTACTCGCAAAGATCATACACCGAGTGGGCGAGCTACAGCGCACTGGTGCCGCTCATGCCGAAGACGGGCTCGAGACGCTCCGTGGGAAAGAAGAGGACGTTCGCGGGCGCGCTGTTGCAGCCGGAGCTGCTGCTCTGGGTCCCTCCGGAGGTGTAGCAGCGAGGGCTGTAGACGTCCTATGGGAGTGCATCGTAGGATGGGATCCCGAGCTGGCAGAGATGCGCGGTATCGAGCTCCGCGCGCCACCTTCCGAGCCCGCCGCCGGCGCGGACGACGCGCCTCCACGGATCACCGATGCGCTCGCATCACTCCCTCTACCGCCATTTTTTGAACAGGCAGCAAGCGTCTTCGCAGCCGGCGCCCTACCATTACCATCCCTCCTCCGCCTCCTCGCCGTCGTCCGCCGTCTCGCACAGCAAAGTTCAAACTCAGCCTCAACAGCAGCGCACACGCCCAACCTGATCCAAGCCATCCTCCGCACACTCGTTCTCACTCCCTCATCCGGAGATGGAGCACAACCAGCGCCCGAAGCGATAGAAGCGCTCACGATTACAGCGGAGATGTCGCGCGACGCGGCCTCGGAGCTTCGGAGCGCGGCTGATGCGCTGTTGCGTTTCATCGCTATACCGCCGCCTGATAGCGCGCATCCTCGGGCGCTTGCTGATGCACTGCTGGGAGAGACGCTCAGGTTCTATGCTGCACTTGCGAGCTATGGATTTGGCGCACGTATAGCGAGCACAGCGCAGGAACCTCTAGCTCGTCTAGCGGGTTACATCGCTTCGCCGTCTGCACCCGCCAACGTGCGCGCGGCATTTGCGACATCGATCGAGCGCTGGATCATCTGCGCTATTGACCCACACGCTACAACTCCGCCGCACGATATCCGGTGGAGCCAGGTCATTGCGTGGGGTTGGTCCGATGAGCTGAGGACGCTGGGTCGGGTTATGGCAGGCGAGGAGACGAAGGATGATGGGGCGTGGGCGACGCTACTGGCTGCGCATGCTGCGTACCTTGAGGGCGAGAGGATCAATGGCGAGCGTGGAGGGGCGGATGAACGGAGGGATGCACTCGAGGGCGTGGATGGGATAAGGGCGAGCTTTGATGGCGGTGCGGCGCAGAGAGTCGTGGTCAGGTCGGTGGATGCGTTTGGGGTGGCATTGAGTAGCGTCGAGGGGGCCGAAGATGGGATACCCTCGCGCGCGCAAATGCGGGATATGGCGGCATCGGCCGACGTGCTTGCTGCCGCACTCAGGCTATGGCTCGCGTCTTGTCCACCTGAGCAATCTCTTCCTCTTGATTCTACAGCTGCCGCATCTTCATCGGATACAAACGGCAACGAGTCGACGGCTTCTCCACCTTTCCCGCTCCCCTTCGCCGACTTGCGAACCCTTGTCCTCCGGCTGGTCAAGAGCCCGCTGCTGGACAAGTGCCACGACCCGAAAACACCGTCCTACGCGCACGTATACGGCCGACGCCTCAGCGCGTTCTTGGCCGAGTTCGCCCTCGCTGAGCGGAGATTGGCGCATTTGAAACTCGCTGACGTCGAACGAGCTGATGGCGATGATGCTACGTGGTTCGCCACCGCACTTGCGATTCTGCCCCACCTCGGACCTGGTGACGAGGACGCAGCGCGCGGGCTCGTCGCGCATGTCCTAGGATGCATCACCCCCGAGTTCCTCACGAGCAAGGACCTCTCCGCTCCACCGGCAATCTGGGCTCGCCCAGGCCCTTACGGAGGGATGAACGTCCTCAAGCCATTCATCGTTCCCGACGTCGTCAATGCGTCAAGCGGCGAGGAGGAGGGCGAGGAGGCCGGCGGGGAGATCGTTACCACGCCGCTTTCGCCCACGCCGCGGTCAGTCAAGATGGCTACGACGCAGGTGCTATCTGCGCCTTGGACGCTCAGCCGCCGTGGGGCCTTCGCTGCGCTACCACTACATCGCGACTGGCCCCTCCTACCCCTCGAACACCTCCTTCGCTCCGGCGCCTCACCTGTCTTCGCGCCGGGCGGGCTCCCACGCGACTGGGACGCAGGCGCCGGCGAACCGGAGCTTGTGCGCGCTGCTTTGCTTCTTGCTCGTGTGGCGCGCGGGGCGCTCGTCAGCAATGGATTGGGTGCACTTGCGATGAGCCGTGCGGAGGTTGTGTTTGGGTGTATGAGGGTGTTCATGCTTGAGCATGGGACGAAGGGTGGCGTGCCGGTTGAAGAGGGTGGCGAGGGCGAAGTCTTCCGAGACGCGGTCGTCACGCGGTTGATGGAGGAGCTCCTCGCGCCGTATACGCTCGAACGATCTCCAAGTGGTCTAGATGCCGCACCCGCGAGGACAGAGAGTGCAGTAGACGAGGAGGAAGGACCCGCCCTCGAGGCAGCCGCCGTGCGCTACCTCGGCACCGGCACGCCGTTCTACCAGTTTTACACCGACTTCGTCGCGCTCTACGACGCGCTCTCGCTCGGCCACGCCGCATTCGGCGCGCTCCTCATCCCCTGCCTCTCTCAATCATACGCGGCGGACTATCGGCGGCTCCTCTACGCCGATCATGCTCAAGCGCTCTCTGCCATACACACGCTGCCGCAGCATATTCCCGCAGCTAGAGTGGGCCCGTTCCTCTGGCCAGCGGAGAAAGACGCGCAGGTGCTCGGTGCGCAGTTGGCGTTAGTCGTGGGCAAGAGCGGACGCGGGAAGCTCGGCGGTATGCTGCGCTGGCTCGTCGTACATCACGTCGCCGCGAACATATGGCCCGATCTGCGCGAGGACGAATCGGGAGAGGAGAGAGCGAGGAAGATGTTGCAGGCTGTGGTCGACCAGGGTGGGTTTGAGGATGTGAGGGAGGTGTGCGGGTACTGGCAGAGGAAGGAAGGCGGCGCGGTGGTGCCGGAAGAGTGTTTCAGCGCTGCGAGCGCGGATGTGCGTGCGAGGAGGTTGGAGTGGGTCAGGAGTTGGGCGAGTGAGGGGGTTGCTGCTCGGCTAGCCGGATTATTGAGTGCTGGCTCTACTGGGTGATAAGTGACGGGTATATCATAGGCTCTATGTACTGCTGAATGTGGATGTATTGTAGACGCAAACTTGCCTCAAATGTGCCATTCACTGTGATTACTACAGTCTGCTTCAGTAGCGTTGCTTCCGCTGAGCTTATCAAGGCTCGCATGTGCATCAAGCTGTACTGGACATACATTGAAAGGCCTTAGCGCAGCCGAGGACAGTATTGCCCTGAAGGCGAACCTTCCACGGCTGCGTCTCGGCTCGCCGGACCGGATAAACACGTCGTGTTTCTCTTAGACGGAGATTGTGCGGAAGAGGAGGGTATCGACGACGATGAATCCATGGTCGACTATTATTCGTGATCCACGGTTTGCTTGTGTCTAGTGTAGTACATACATGAATGCCACCTCTTGTACAACAAATTTGCGTGATGCGTTTACTTCCCGCCCTGCGCCCCCATCAACTCCCCCAGCCCCATCCCGCCAAACACCCGCTCCAGCTTCTTCCGGTCCGTCTTCCCGTTGAGCGTGAGCGGGAGGTACTCGACGGGCACGATGTACGCCGGGCGCATGTACGGCGGCAGCTGCTCCTCGACGGCTCTTTTCAGCGCGCGGATCAATTCGCGCGTCGTCGTCCCCCCCTCCTCCGAATCCGAGTTGCCACTCCATTGTGCGGTCGGGCGCACGACGCGCGGTACACCGTTCCGCCGCTCTTCAACAGAGACGCTCTTTGAAGAGGCCGGCGCGACGAAGCTGACGAGCAGCTCGCCGCCGACTTGCGGATGACTGGTGATGAACGTCAACGCGCTGAGATCTTCTTTGGTGGCGGCTTTCGAGGCGGTGGTCAAGATGGAGGATATGCCCTCCGTCTCGATGCGCACGCCGCGGTACTTGACTTGGTGGTCGATCCGGCCCATTATTTCGATTGAGTTGTCGGGCATCATGCGTACTATATAACACAACGCGGGTCAGTTTGGGCGGGAAAGTGACTCGTAAGAAGAAAGTGAGAGGGAGAGGGAGGGGAGACGGAGGCTTACCGAGATCGCCGGTCCTGTACGCGCGCGTTCCGTCCTCGAGCCTCATAAACGCCTTCGCCGTCGCCTCCGGCAGATGGTGATACCCCCGCGCAACGAGCGGCCCGCTAACAACAAGCTCGCCCGGACACCCCACCGGCACGACGTCGAGGTTCTTGTCGAGCACGCGCGCGCCGCACGACGGGAAGGGCCGCCCGATGTTCTCTTTGCGGTCGGAAGGGCCGACGCGGCGCGATGTGCAGCCTATTGTGGCTTCGGTCGGCCTGCACACGACTATGAGTATGCATGTGAAGGAGAGAGAGGGGATGTGGAGAGGGAGACGCACCCGTAGAAGTTCGCGAGGAGCAGGTCGTCGCGGTTCGACCATTTCTGCAGCAGCTACACCAAGATCCACAATCAGCCTCTCTCTCCCCTCTCCCCTCTCATCCACCAAGAGTCAAAACGTACCGCATCCGTAATCTTCTCCCCGCCCGAGACCAAATACTTCACCCCCAGCCCGTCCGCCTCCACCAGCAGCGCCTCGATCATGCTCGGCACCATCCCGACATGCGTGATGCCGAGCTCGACGACGTGCGTGCGGAGGTTGGTGAGCAGCTCGAAGCGCGGGGCGCTGACGAGGCGCGTGCCGAGGCACCAGGATTGGACGATCTCGGAGATGTGGACGTCGAAGGCGGTCGCTGTTGGGGATGTCAGTGATGGTGTATAAAGTGTTGAGTGAGTTGAGAGGGTGAGGAAGTGAGAAGGGGGGGGAGGGGGAGAGTGGTGGCCATCGCTGCAGGCAGCCTCTGTGTTTTCATACCCTGGTGCTACGCTGCTAGCATCCTGGCTATGCCGCAGCTCATCCCCTCGACGATTATGGCCATGGCGCTCGGAACAGAGGTCTCGAAATGGAGTGTAGACGTGGGTGTTCGGATCACTGGCAGGGAAGGAGACGTACAAGCTAGAGAGAGCCGTTTGTCTGTATCCGGATTCGTGATGGGGCGCGGGAGCGCGCAGAAGGACTCCATTGCCCAGTACAGCCCGCGGTGCTCAAGTAAACATCCCTTCGGGTTCCCCGTCGTACCTAGTTGTCGCTCAAGTCAGGCGCAGATCCAGTGTTATGCACAGAGTAGCGCGCACCGGAAGTGTATAATAGGTAGGCGAGATTGTCGAGCCCCGCGAGACAGATATTCTCGTTCCCGTGTTCCTTGCGGGCTTGAGACAGAAGATCGTCGGTTACGAGGGCGGGCCGCGCGAAGACGCGCCCGGCTTCTGAGTCCGTGACGAGGACGAACTTGGCCTCGCTGTCCTGCTCGATGAACTTCTTGCGCTCGTCGGGCAACTCGATATCAATCTATTCATATTCACAACATCAGCACAACCTAACATCACAATCAAAGATGCAAGTAGTACCCACCGAGACATAACACGCCCCCGCCTTGAGAATAGCCGCCATCGCAACATAAAACCCTCTATTCCGCACACTGCACAAACAAACCTTATCCTCCACGCCCACCCCCCTGCTCACAAGCCACCTCGCAAGCACATTAGTGCTCTCATTCAACTCCCCATACGTAACCACCTCCGGCCCCCTCTCAAGGCTCGCATACACCTCATGCGCAATCGCGTCCGGCCTGTTCGCTGCATTCTCGAAGAGCCATTCCAGCACGACTTTTTCGTGGGACGGGTCGGTTTCGGATGTTGATATTGAGAGGAGATGTTGGGGGAGGGCGGGAGGGGTGGTGCATGGGGAGGAGGGCGAGGCGGTGATGGAGGTGTAGGTCGCGATGACGAGGGAGAGGAAGTTGGACAGCGACGATGCGCTGATGAGCGCGCGGTCCGCCAGGACGTCCACGAATACCCCTCCATCCTCCTCGTCCACGTGCGCGCCAAACACAATTCCCGACGCCGGATAGATATCTTTATCCGCGTAGCTCGCGACGTCCCAGACGAACACAGCCGGCACCGGGTTCGTCCTCTCCGACAACATCAGCTCCAGCCTCACATCGTCCACACAGCACTCCGTCCCCCTCTCCAGCGCCGCACTGAAACTCTCCCAGCTCCGCTCATGTGACATCTGCGCGCGGAATACGCGTAAGACTACGCCTTCGGGGTCGAGCAGGTAGTCGGTGTCGCTCTCGGCGAGCACGAAATCGGTGCTGTCGATGTACCGCATTAGGGTGGCTGTGAACGCCGCGCGCAGGTTCGTCGTGTCGAGCGTGGAGTTTGAGGAGGGGAGAGGGAGGGAGAGGCGGAGGGCGTCGTGGGCGGGGTTGCGCTGCAGCGAGCCGAGGTCGGGGAGCGGTTGGAAGGTGTATGGCGCGGTGCGCGAGTTCGAGACTAGCACCATCGTCGACTGTGTTGCAGAGGATGGAGGTCGAGTGTAAAGAAGAGAGAGGACCGCAACGGTGAGCGAAAGTTGTCCATGATGCGGTTACGTGACTGGTCCGAATATCCTTGAGGAAAGCAGAGAAGGTGTCAATGATCGCGGGTGAGAGACAAGATCATTTGGCGGCGCGGATGATTAGACAGAGCATGCGTATCTGATTAGATTGGCTCGCGATAACACTAGAAACGTTGACTAGATAATCTTCCGTCCGATCCGACGGGCCGACTCGGCTTGGACTCGGCGATATGTACAAGAGAAAGATCAATTCAATCACATAGATACAACTCAGGTTACAAGCAACTAACGACCAGATACGACTTAGAGTCCATCAACAGTAAACTTCATCAACCCAAAGCACGCCTACAGCTCCGCAACAGCCCTCTCAACCCCCTCCCTAAACACCCTCACAACCCCCTCCAAATCACCCCCATCCAACAACGCCTCATGCGCGCGCATCGCGAGCCCGATGCTGTCCGTCTCGCTGTTCAGCACGATGTCCGCGAAGAAGCCGTACTGCAATACCCAATTATCAGCATCTGCCTGAGTGTGACTGTGATATGAGCAAAGGGATGGCGCACCTCGGGCAGGAAAGACGTGTCGAGCCCGTCCACGGCCGTCTTCCCCTCGAACGGCTCAGCACTCACAAAGTCCGTAGGCGGACCCACAGAGTAACTCTCCAACAACGCCGCGCTCCCCTTGCGGAGCGTACGAATCTTGTCTCCATGCCAGAGCAAGTTCACCCACGCATTGAAAATCGGCCCCTCCCTCCCCTCCTCGCCTTGCGTCCAAGCAACAATATCCCGCACCCTCGTCTGCTCCCACCGCGTCCGCCTCCCCATCTCGACCTGCAGTTCCCGCGCGACGTCAACCGTCCGCACGCCGTCCCCAGCCGGAATCCGCATCGGCAACACGTTCACAGTCGGCCCCGCGAGGACATCTACGCCCTCGAACGCGGCCGAGCGGCCCGTGTGGTAGACGCCCACCACGGGCTCTTGGGATCCTGTTAGTGAACGGATGACAGTGCCCCAGGCGGCGAGGACGATGCCTTGCAGGCTTATGCCAGCCGCCTGACACTTCGACTGTAGACTGCTGACGGACGGGATGACGCCGGGGGCGCGGTGGAAGACTTGTTTGAGGCCGGCTGAGGGGCGGAGGAGGGGGAGGAGGGT
>UWZB01000817.1:140520-159071 GCA_900536885.1 Peniophora sp. CBMAI 1063 | reverse complement strand
ATGAAAGGATATCGTTTATGATGGGAGGCAGAGCGGCAGAACTCGAGGAATCGGCAGTGGCTGGAGAGGACGCGGTCTGTGTTTGTGAGGTATGAGATGGATAGACCATGGGCAAGCGAGTGTTCACGTACGGGGAACAAGGTAGTGTCATATGAAACAACAGTTGGCGAGTTTGTCGTGGGATAGTGAGCAGAGATGGAAGTACGAAGACGACAAACGACTCGAGGTGAGCGCAAGCATCTGTCAGCGGATCCCATGACCCCGGCAAGAGCCGAGTTCAGGCACATTTACGTGGGATGTGAAACCTGAGCCATTTTCAAGTGTCGAATTCACGAGCGCAAGACCCACTACTAGCGTAGCGGGAATCACGACGCGGCGCCGTCGCGACTCGCCGGCTTACAGTAAAGTCAGGAAGATCGGATCTAGTATCATTCGTCCCGTATAGTATCACGAGCTTCTCACACGGTAACGCAACATGAATAAAGTTCTATTAGACGAAGAGACAATATATACTCAGTAGATCACCAGTCCATATATTCGTCATCATCGGCCTCCATTGACTCTGGCCGACTCACAGGAGTGAGATTGACACCCGTTTCGTAGACACATGAATGAAACCCGTGTCCATCGAATGGGGTGCGACCAACTATGACACGCTCGAGTGAACGTTCTTGGGATCGAGCTTCGGTCCAGAGCCGAGCCAGTGGACCGTCGATACCCTCCTCCTGGCCCCAACGCGCACAAAGCAGCGCCAGAGTCTTCACGGTCCCGGGGATATTCATCCATCGATCATGGCCACTAGCAAGCAAAGACGCGACGGCCATGCGATCGGCGCGCAACCACGTCAACAAAGGCGAGCTCTGAAAGAAATCCTCCCATTGGTTATATATGTCGAACATAAGTTGTGCAGCTGGCTGAAACGAGACGCAGCGAGCCGATGGGAAGACGCCCAATTTGATAGCGTTCTCTGGTTCATAAGGCGGATCCCAGTTGTTTTCGCATCGGAAGGAGAACCGGAAGTCGGGAGTGGGCGCTGGTTGATATCCGGCGTAATCGCTCATGAGATAGTCGGGGCTGTTCGCTCGCCACGCAGAAAGGGTGAGCGTCCTCTGGAAGACGGGGTCTGCAGGCCCGGCAGTGGCGGTCGTACCAGCAATTCGGCTTTGCCATCGAGAAGGTGTATGGGCTTTCCATTCAATGGTCTGCATCTTTGAAAGAGGTGACGACTCTGGATGTGCCTTCAGATGGACGTCCAGCAATGAGCGTATGTGGCCGGCGACGTTGGGTTCAGGATGCGAATCATTCGGGAAGTCGCTCGCGAGATTATAGCGCACGTCTGGTGAAGGACGCAGACGTCGCAAGAGGAGGAAGATGGTGTCCCATGTGGAGAAGAGGTCGACAGTCGCGAGACGAGGAAGGATGATAGGCGTCAGCTTATTGACAACTGTATCGCCTTCCTCGACCCAGAAGTAGTGGCGCTTAATGATGAGAACCTCCAAAGCGGGTAGGCGGTTCAAAGCCCCTGTGAGGGCTGAAAGATCAGCCCAAGTATCGGGATCCGGTACGGGTTGTGACGTCGTTAACGCGAGACGGCGGAGATTTTGTAGGATGGGCTGGTTCAGGGCTGTCTTCCAAAATGATGTGTTGTTGATGTAAAGCTCCTCGAGATTACCAGTTGTGTCATCTATGAACAACGGCCAAGGTAAAGTCGGGTACGTGTCGTCTTTAGGGTACGAGTGCACGCGAAGTACACGAAGAGCTGGTGGCGCCGACGACAGTTCACGAAGGAGCTTGAGATCTACTACGGGTCCCAATATCTGGAGCTCAGCCAAATCATCGAGAATGCCCGAGGTGGTGTCCGGTATCCATGTCCGGTGACCGCCTTCCCAATCGCTCCACACGTCGAGTACGGTCGGTCGACCGCTGTTGAGTTGCAGCATCCGGTCCAACCAATCCTTTCCAAGACCGGTCGTAGCGGCGGTCCATAGACGCGCATCCAATAAGGCCACCTGCCGCCAGTCGTGGCAGACATGCATAGCAGCCCGTATCCATCCTAGACGAGGAGGAAGCGCACCGGAGGCGTAAGCATCGTGGTCCGCGGGGTCGGGATAGTAATGAGGCCAAAGCTCGGTCAAAAGGAGGAATATGTGGGAGACCAGTTCGACAGGCAAGCGTAGTGCTGGTACGAGTAAATTCCGCTGCCTGCGCAGGAGAGCTAGGCTGTTGTCGATCCCATCAAGTTCTGTATCGAAGGCAGAAAGGCGCTGGGCCGCCGCTTCGAGGTATTTCTCCTGTGTGATTGTGCGATAGAAAGTTGTGCGTTCATCTAACAGAGTCTGCACCCTGAGCGATACATGAGTGCACACACAAGAGGGACTTCTTGTACAGAGCTCACCTTGTGTCTGCAGACATGACGGTGAGAGCAAACGCGCAACACGCGGGGCTCAGCTCTCCGAAGACCACCACCACCTTGTGCAATACTTTTACTGTTCTCTACGCCAGGCCATGGCTTACTGTCCCACATCGCCAACTTCCTGTACGCTTTGCTGAATCTGATATTGAAGCCTGGAGGATTGGCAGTTTCGGTGTATGCCGTCGGCGCTTGTGAATAGTTGCCGCGGCACCAAGAGCGACGCTTTGCTTCCGACAGCCGTTGCCCACACTCGGTCTCGGTCTTGGTGATCGAATAGCGGCCCATTTGGTATGTCTCGAAGTTTTGCACTTTCATGAGCTCTGCTTACAGTCTATGAAGTGTAGAACCGTCTCGTATGTCGCGGCAAACGCTTGCCAGCAGCGGAGAGGGGCCGGATCGAACTTCGACCAACTTCACAGAGAGATGGCCGATAGAGCTGTGGCTCAACGTCTTCGACCTCGCCTATCCCATACAAACCTGGGATCCGCGTTTAGTACTCCGGGACTCGCTCTCACTTTCCTGGGTCTGTACGCGGTGGCGCCAAGCGACAATCGGCTACACACAGTTCTGGAGTACCATCGTCTTGGACTGGCACTCTGAGCTACTGGAGCTATACATTCGACGCTCTGGAGATCACCCGCTCCACGTATACTTTAACCCGGACCAAGGAGACCCGGACTTCATCGACGAGGAACGGCATACAATTCAACGCAACTTTCGTCAAGTCTTTGGCGATGCGTTCAATATGGGCAGGATCAGGCGAATGGATCTCACGGTACTCGACACTTCCCTCAATATCGTCTTGGACGAGTACGTCTCTCAGCATGAAGCACACGCCCTAGAGACCTTTATATACAACACCGAGAACTACGGGTTGCGCAGGCGGCCGGCATTCGCGCGTGCGTTCAGTGGGATACCACCCCCTCGCTTACGCTGCCTCACTTTATCCGGCGACAAGATACCCGTCCACTCGCCGATATTGAGCCCAGCGCTACAAGACCTCACCCTTGACGGCATGAACTTGGGTGGGCCTGAGGCAATCTTCGGTGTTCTCCAGTCTCTGCCCTCCCTCAACCGCCTACGACTCTTGAATAGCCTGGATGATCTACGTAATGGCAATCTATTCCTTGGAACCACGGTCGAGTTGCCCTATCTAGAGAACTTGGAGCTCGGAGACGAGACGCTGGCAGTCGTGAACTTCGTTCGCCGGCTGCACGTTCCTCACCTTCAAGACTTTCAGGTGTCGATCATGCACGAATCGCTCACCATCGACGTGGCCCACATACGCAACAGCATCACCGACACGTTCACCGCCGTCGGGCAAATGCTAATATTCGATGCGGACGCCTCACGACCGTCATACAATGAGCTCCGCGTTCGATTTGGCGTCATGTACAGCCACCTTGAGTTCATCCTATCGGGCGGCCAAGACGGACTACCGGAGAGACTACACTTCTCGTTCCATGATACCGACTATTTGGACGAGTTTCAGTTCGACGACAGTGCAGAAAGCAACCCCAACATAGTCCTCGTGCGTCACGGGTTGCGCGAGCTTCCATTCGTGTCGAACCTGCAGAGTCTCGTCATCGGCCCAACGGTCGACTTCACAAGCGTCGATGATTGGACCGAAGCGCTCGAAGCCATACCGCACATTCAAGCTGTGCATTGCATGGGAGCAGATGGCGCTTACGTCGCCTTGGGGTTGGCTCGAGCTCTGCGCGCTCGCCCCACGCTCTTCGCTCGATTGACACGCATCAGCTTGTTCAATTTTCTAGGCTCGGCTTCGAACTTTGACCAAGAACTGGGCGCGTTCTTGACCATAGTGGCGGAAGGAAGCGACGATGCTGCTGCTATTGAACGGGAAAGCCCGTTGGAGCTATCCATTGAGGGCCGTTGTAACCTCCCACCTGAAACGCTTGAGCGCCTACGCAGGGTGCTGGGCGTCACGTCCGTGCGCGTATCGAAAGGATAACTCCTGAAGCTCGAAGCTTGATGTACCGGTGCTGTATATAGTTAAAAATGCCATGTCATGCGGCCTGTGAACCTGCCCCCCCTTGCGCGCAGTGGGCGTTGCCGAGATACCCGAATATTTTGCCTCGTGCGTTCAGCTTGTAAAGGAAGGATCTAACCTCGTATCACGCAGATAAGCCTCATCAGGACTTCTCCACCGTACCACGATCCCTCACTCGCACCTTGAATTCGCAGAGCAACATCTCCCTTAGATGGGTAAGAATCCATACGTTAACGATAGTCTGCTATTCGCGAGTGCTAACTAAGCATTCCAGGTTATGCACTGTGGCTTGTCCCATCCCAGGACGAGGAAGAAGCGCTCAGAGAGCTGATGCGATACCGCCCTCCGGGAAGCTACCTACCTCGCCATTCCCGCTCGTATCCCATGGTTCATCCGCATATCACCCTCGCCACCTTCGACATACTTCCGCACAGCTTCCATCTTCGCGACATCGTGCCCCAGGAAGGCCGCGTCAAGACGTACTACCGCGATCTGAAGCCCGGAAACACCTACTTGGGCGCACTCTCGGTCCAGATAAGTCTCAGTGCCAATCTCCAGCGTCTACACCAGAGCATCGTTACTGGACTCGACGAACAGCGCATTCAGTGGAAGAGCCATGGCTTCCCGCATATGTCACTGTTCTATGTCGACGAGGCATCCGAACGCGAGCGCCTGTGGCGTGGGACGCAAGGCTGCGTGAGCCATGCAGACGATGGGCGCCTTGTGTTGTGGGCTGGGACAGGACAAGCAGCGCGGGCAGTACAGCGGCTCACGGGATCGAGCGTATGGCTAGTAGACTGTCGCTCGAAGGACGTTGAGCAGTGGAGAGTCCTTGATCGAGTCTCGTTGAGCCGTCCAAGTCATGCAAGTCAGGACGCCAGAGGAGGTCGTAGTGCTGGGATCTCACACCGTCCGCATCAGTTGGCACCTCGTGAAGACGCTAGTCAGAACCATCTCACTCGTACTACCGGTGTACACACATCTTCACATCTCCGTGGCCCTCAGATAGACACGCCATCCATGGCTTCGCGCATTTACCCACAGTCCTATCCTGTCTCAATCCCTTACTTTACCGTCATACCATACTTCAACGATCGCCCACCATCCACTCATCCTGTGCCGGGTATGTTCTCAGCGGCAGTTCCGGTCCAACCCAATGTATATCACAAGTCATAACCGGCTGTATCGCCGGATTGTGCAATCTCGTTGGGTTGCGGAATGAAGACATGAACATTCACTGATACACACTACAGTACATCTTCTTAGAGCCAACGATAGCCTATCATGTGCTGAGGCCCATATTGTTCCGTTTGCCTTCCCTTCTTCTACACATCTCTCGCCGCGATACAGGAAGGAAGACGGCTAACACCGACGTCGCGCAGAGCACCACTCTGGAGATCATAGACGACGCCATGCACGGAAAGGTCCCTCCGCTTGCCCCACGCACTTTTCACGACCGAGCTATTGGCGACACTCTCTACTTGCCGGCGCACATTCTCGTCCGTAAGCTGAGCCACATTGGCTGCCGCAGTGTTCGATTGTGGGAAAGCGCATCCAAGAGCGCACACATCGCGGCATCCTTGTGCCGCGTGCGTCGCCGAAGCCAACCGTACGTAATGCAGGCACGCCCTGGGAACCCAGCTGGATCCATCGTCAGGCATCTGACTCAGCAACTCGGTGGGACCCCGGACCACCCTTGGTCCGGCACATATCATATGCGCATTGGATGCGTGCCGGAGAGCTGAGCTACTAGCACGCTGCGCTCGAGTGCGAGTGCGCATATATACACAACGTCTGCGCGCCGGATCTGCACAGGAGCAATGCGGTATCGGCACCTCGGTCCTCCCCACTTCCCGAAAATCAGAGAGTGCTTATGCTCGGAGCGTAATGATGCAGCTCTACGGAGGCTCGGACTTGTAAGAAAGCTTTGACGAACTGGCGCATACGCCGACTCCATGTGTTGGCATCTCCCTCCATCCCATGTTCTGCGCCGATCACTCATCTCGCAGTCCGAGCCTTCGGAGCGCGGTCCACGGGGATGGAATGCTGCTCCGGAGCACTCAGAAAGCGTCTCAGGCGGTACTGAGCGTCAGAAGTAGTCCCAAGGCGGGTTTCAGAAAGAGTCGGCTTCACGTTCAGACACGGTCCGAGGCTAGGCATGCTGCCCTCGAGACTCGGATTCGAGCTGGCTCGGGTGACACGGGATTTGAAGCAGGGCCGTCTCAATCCGCGTTATTAGGCAGTCGTGCAACATCGGCCGTTCAAGAGATACGCCTAGACTCAATGATAGGCCGAGGTCTGGTTTCTATGACCGCAGATTCCGAGTTTCTCTCAGGAAGCCGAACTTACAGAACCTCCGGCAAGCCTCCTCACCCCCTTGATCCTGTGCGGGGCGTTGCACGCAGACTTATCACTACTCCGGACCTTTATCTGCGCTGTTGATTCGTCCCGCGTCCGTCCGGAGGTAGACCAGGCTAACTCACGACCCTCTCGTCTTAGTCCGAGATCAGAATAAGTCCGAGATCAGAATATCTGAGTGCTCCGAGTCGTGAATGAAGTCTGTCTCGCTGTTCCAGCACTCGCTCGCAGCTTCCATTCATGCACCGCAGCACGTCAAACACCCGCGTGTATGTACATGCAAATCCGAATATATTCACAACCACCATGAGCGAGCATTGTTCTGGCAGTCCGAGTCGAGGGCCGAGAGCCGAAACGGGCTCGCTCCCCTGATCGGTTGCCATACCTGATCCATAGCCCCTAAGGATATATGACGTGATGTAATTGAATGAGATGGACACAGCTTCCCGAGGCTTGCATGAAAGGTCGGGGATCGAAAGGTTATGTGCAGTGCAAATCCCGCTCTCGGCCCCTGCCCGTCGGTGCCTGGCCGCCTGCCCCTGGGATCCAGATGGTTTCCTGGAGATCGGCCGAGATGCGATCAATTGGGTTCCGGGGCCGCGGCCGCCATGGGTTGCCACATGGGATCAAGAGCGACGCTGACGAGAGGCTGGAGCCAGGCTACCACCTGGGGCATGGGCTCGTCGGCGTTGCGCTCGTCATTCACTTCGAAATCAGGATTGACTTCACGAGAAGCGCGATTGGCCGGGTAAGCCAAATTGTAGCTGGTCTCGACGCCACCGCAGTAGGTGTGTCCAGCCACAACGACTGACCAACGGCTTAGTGAAAGCGCCTCATGATACGAAGTTAACTCACTATGCTGAACGCGGAGGCGTGTGACGGCGAACTCTAGTACCGCAGCTGCGTTATTATCGCCCTCCAAAAATTGACTAGCGAGCACGTTAGGTTCTTCCTTGACTCTCCACAATGTCGCACTCACTTCGCTATATTTCGGTGCGTGAAGATGGTGCCCAAACTAGAGCCTGTAATCACGTTATCGGGAACGCGAGAATCGCTGCATCCGATCCAAAGAATCTGCGCACATAAGCACATAAGCGCATATCAAATACCTCAACCAAATGATTACATACACTAGGCTTTTGTCCTCCACTAGTGTCGCGAAACTCGTAGAAATCGCGCTGGCTCGCGGACGTCGCGGTCCTCCATTGATGGTTGCGTACGAAGAGTTGCTTGTATGCCGCGTCCGATGCGCCATGATCATGATTATCCAGAGAGCACATTGTGAGTGTTATGAAGCAGCTTACACAAGGAGACGAAAGGCTTTTATACTGCTCCGTACGTCCTTCACACGCTGTGAGTCCGGATAAGGCGCACGACGTGCCGACAGGCACCTAGGTGCGCCTATGGTTTCTCTGCTAGATCAAGCGCCGACGGTCTTTATCTATTCTCATCTCTATCACGAGAGCGCTTGAGAGCTTGTATGCCATAAGATTTGGCTTCCATTACTGAAGTGACATGGTCAGCGCGCGAGCGGAATGAAGGAGATGCCTTCGCCGTTGCGTGTGGGGTAGGTATCATCTATAGGACTATCCATCTTGACAGACTTCCATGTCACTCGCTCCACCTTTCGAGTGCAGGCAGGGCATGTGGTCTGGATACAGAAGCTAGCGGGGAACTGGAAAGAGACACAGCGCCTATGCTCGCGCTTCAACACGCGCTGGCTCGTAAAATGGCCCAATAAGTGAGTGGAACGAGCAAATGGCGGTGAAAATGTCATGGAGGCCCTTTTGGTTAAGTGTAGTAAAGAGTTCATCTTGGATACTGAAGAGCTAGGTACTGACATCGACGCGACATGGGAGGCAGAACCAAGCCATGGCAGCGTGCAGACGCAGACGCGACAAACGCGTTATGACGTCACGCGTCGAGCGTGTCGCTTCCGCGTCACTTCCGAGTCCACGCATCTGAAGCTCGTTTAGCGGCTAGAGGTCCATGTAGCTTCTACCAGTATTCGTGTAACTCCTTCACGAGCGCCATTTACGACTGGGCGCCAAGCTGCTAGGCACCTCGGCTTTCGTTTGTCTGCGAGGCATGGGGTTTAAACCACACCACGCTGGGAGCCAGGCCGCCGCGGTTTTCGTCTCAGCTTCGACCGGAGAGTCGCAGCCTTCCCGCCGAGTGCTGTTGAAGGGGCACCTTGTCGATGCGCTGGCAGGCACTTCAAAGAACCCCGGAGATGCGGTAGCCCCTCACTGACGAACCTGCACTCGGTAGGAGGCAAGGCGGAACAACCGCAACTAGCGCTGTTATGGGGCCCTTACCTTCCGGATTCATAGATGTGGCGATGGAACAGACAAAGCTTCGTTGAGCGGTGGAATCAAGGCGGAACTGATGGCGGGTTTGGCTAAGGCGAAGATCATAGCGTTCGGTGTTTCCGCACTGAAGGGCATGTTGAGCGTGAGGATCTATTCGGGTTTTGGCGCTGGTCACACTCGCGACGTAGAAGATCGGATCCAGGCGCAATAGTCTATATGGCTACAGAAGACGTAATGCAGAGGTGGTACAGTGAAGATATCATAGTGGAATACATTCCGGGTCAGGGGAGCAGCGGGCGTTCATCAGCCAGCGCGAGGCTTGCTCTGCGGTTCGCCCACCTGTGAATGCCACATGAGTCAGGTATTGCGAGTGCATTCACCAGCAATAGGCTTACCTTCCTGCCCTTGTACGTAGAAACCGTCTTCTTCAAAAGCCATCGCGCCCAGTTGTCATTTGAGAGGTAGAGTTCATGATCTGGATACTTGGGGTGTTCCTTCCCGATAGGCGCGGGTACCCAATCTCCATCGGCAGTGGCATACCATACCCGATCGCAGCCATCGCTCTGATGTAGATACGTGTCGTACTCGGCTGCAGCATCGACATGAGGGGGGGTGTTGATCGGGGCACCCTTTGAACGAAAAGTGCGCATCTCAACGCCATATTTTCGTAGTTTATGTCTGTCTGAAGCGAAGGTAGAAGAGACTCCAACAGGCGAAGCGGCAAGATCGGTCACAGCGGGCGGAGGACTCGCCGGGATGACGTCCACGCCTGCGCTGGGTTCGTCAGGAGGGTGTGTGAGCATTGATGGCGTCCCAGTCGGGAGCGAGCTGAATAGAGGTCAATACTATTCAAGTCATGGCCATGTGGGCGAAGACACCCACGAGTCAGAGGGCGCATGTTCGTGCGGCTGAACATTGGCCAGCCGGGTCAGGCGAGGGGGAGCAGATGTATGCGGATGCCTAGTTTGCGTAAGACCCTGTATGGTAGCGACACTGGCAGGACGGTTCATCAGTACATTCCAGATAGCCAGGGCGAAGAACGCACCTGGAGCTCTGCGTAGCCGGAAGCACGTTCTCTTGAGGATATGCGCACCCGGCTGTGGCATGCACGCCATCGCTCGTGGCATGCACCTGCCCTTCGTTCTGCAGCGGGTTTGTTTGTTCGTTCTAACAACGCTCATTGAGGAATAGGTCACTGCGCGCGCGAGCATGACATACCTGCAGGGTCTCAACATCCTGCGCGATAACGGGGGACACGGCGCGAGGTATGCCATCAGAGACAGGGGGTCTGTCCTGTGTCGGTTGGGAGACCTGTCAAGAAGAGAGATTCAGCACTCTGCATAGGAGGGGACCATCTGCACATGTATAACGCACCTTATTCCCCTCCGCATCGACAAGCTTGACCCATGGGCGATAAGGAATAATCGGAAAGCGTATAGCGTCCCACAGAGGCTCATCCTAGCCTCGTGTGAGCGCGAAGAATAGGCGAACAGTTCAGTGAGCGTACCACATATCGTGCTCGAGACCGTGGATAGTAGGGCATGCGCTCGTAAGGTGACCTCCGGCGGCGAATGGCTTTCATGTCTATGATCTTCATGGCGAAAGCAGAGCAGAAGGGATGAAGCGAGAATGCGGCATTGTAGGCCTTTATAGCGACTGCAAACCAGACTAAATGGCCACGGTGGCTACAAAGGACTCGACCTCCAAGCCGACTGAGTTGTCGGAGATCCGGCATCTTCCGGTCCCCACATCAAATTCTCGGCCCGGATTTAGAGTCAAGCGCCCGCGGCCGTTCAATGCATACACTGATACAGGGACGATTCGAAGATGTCACACACGGGGGATCCCAAGTAAGACGAAACGAGAAGAGTGACAGCGAGTATGTCAGAACCCGGCTTCCGAATCCCCAATCAGACGATTCGAGTACGTATTCGGTCGGCTCATCGAATCGTGAATCGTGCAGTGCGTCTGGTTACAGTACACTGGGAGCCTGAGGCGCCCGAACGCCGCAGTGTCTCGCGTACCAGTGAAATGTAGCGCTACGTCACTATGACCCGCCCTCAACAGGAATGCGGCCTAACAGCATATATTCATGATGTCGATAACTAAGACATAGCACAACTGACTAGTACGTGTGAGGCCTATAAACAGACCGACGACCGACGACTGGCGCATACATCACCTCGATGCTCAGTACGCCCTACTTCTTTAGCATGACAAGGTACGCTGGCTTGACAGCATCGTACTTGTACACGATGTGTTCAAACCGTTCATCCTTGGAGGAGAGCCCGCGAACCTATGGGCCATTTCGCATGGCAGGTGTAGGAGTAGTCAATGATATATAGGTGAAAGGAACGCACCGAGTCATAGCCGGAGTCCGCAAACATGCGGGTGATGTCTTCCTGATACAGAGTCTGAATACATCCCAGAACTGTTCTTGTCACAAGAACAGCAGAGTATGGTGACCAGCCGAACTGAGCAGCAGTACTCTCAGCATCCATCGCATATTCGGAAGCTCTGGATGGCCTGTCAGTTATTCGAACGCAATTGACAACCGAATCAGATTCCTACTTATCTGAACCCTGACTCATGTAGATTCCACCGCCGAAACGTACACCGCCTCTGACACACATCATCAGCTCTCTTTCATACCAGGAGGCTTTCCTCGCAAAATGGCAACGCCATCGCTGACACGCGTAGTAAGCATCCCATCTTGTGCACGACATCGGTAGACGCACCGATATTTCTGAAAGGACGTCCTCATTGCTGCCGGCCAGGTAATGAGAAAGATTCGAGCGATCTCTCTCCGTGCTTGTCTTTTCGGATCCCATGAGTCTTGGAACTTCTTCTCCACTGCGAATGCGACCGATAAGTTGAAGTCAAAGTCTCGAGAAGATGATGCAACGCTTACAGTCAGTATAAAGCTCGTGATTGCGCGGTATATCCATCAGTAACGGATATGGCTGCGAGGCCACCCAGTTTGCACAAGACTCTGAGCAGAATTGCTGGTTTCGACCTTTGTCGCGAGTGCGGCATACAAGACAGATACGGCTTGACATCTGTGAAGTGAGTGGGGGTGATGAGAAGCACACAGGTGAAGCAACTACATATTTATACCCTCCCCTCTACTTGAAGGGTTTCACAGAGTTGTTATGTATACAGAGCTATGTCTGGAGTAGTACCCAGGGTGAGGACAAAGAGCAACCTCGACAACCGCATAACAACCCGAGCGCTCTACAGCGAAGGTGCATTGTCATCTCAATGATCAGCTACTAGCGCAGCGTATCTGTTTCTCTGGCGCAGTTGCCCTGATACCCGAGAAATAGACGTATACGTTCAACAAGGCCGTTCAACAAGCCGCAACGAACTTCCATTCGAGAAGGCACGGCGCTGGTGGTTGTTGTGTCTAGGAGACGGCAGATAAAGCACTCCTTGATGAGCATCGACGCACAATTGTCGATTGGAAGACGCCCGGCAGTAAAATATTCCGCAAGCAGTGCGAGGCAATAGCGTCCTAGTGTGTTGCTTGTGATGCGCAAGGACACAGTAGACAAGCCGATCGAATCCTGGGCACACCGTGAAACCCGTCGAATCGCGCGCAGTACATGAACAGTAGAGTATTGAGTGGTGAAAGCTGTGTCTCGAACAAGTCAAGTGGCGGGAATGAGCATTGAACGTCGACGTTGAGCAACGAGGCTCATTACGCGGTAGACATGGTCGTCGTTTCGAGGGAAGGTTCCGTTCGAGTACGCGTGCAAGGCCGATAGTTACGACGCGTTACGCACTAGTCACGTCGTTGTCGCGACGCGCCGTGTCCCCTTGTCTTCGCCTCTCACCTTGCCTGCCACATTCTCAGAAGCATATCGGGCAGCATGCCCGAGATCTCGAAGTTCAGCGGCCGCAACCAGAGAGGAAGGCTCCCCAGAAGAATGGACATCGTTGTCCGTGGCAACTAAGCTGTGCGAAGCACAATCGAAAAGGGATTCCAACACCTCGTGGTGCCTTCTTGTAGTCGATCAGCGCCAGCTAGCACAGGGCCCGGCGCTTACAGGTGAAACCCTATATCTTGCCGCCTCATAGGCCTCTATCCTCTTGTCGCTGCCATCCCTCCAGCGACGTTCCCCAGACCCTTCCGAGGTGTCAGCCACAAATCACATACCTCGATGGGTGAGTTCACGATTCAACTATCCAGCGCGAGCGTTCACATTTTGCAGGTTACGCTCTTTGGCTCGTCCCTTCTCAGGAAGAGGCGCGCAGCCTCGATGAACTCATGAGGATACGCCCTCCACGCGGCGAACCACACCTTCGAACGCGATCCTATCCTACCTTTCACCCGCACATAACACTCGCCACATTCGAGCACCTCCCCTCGTCCTTCCAATTACGAAGCATCATCCCTCAGAATGGTCCCGTCAAGACATACTTTCGCGATTTGAAGCCCGGATCGACCTACCTCGGTGCCATGTCCGTGCAGATGAGGAAAACTGCAGGGCTGGAATCTTTGCACAGATCTATCGTCGCTGCACTAGACGTGCAGGACATACATTGGAAGAGCCGCAACTTCCCGCACATGTCGTTGTTCTACGTCGACGAGGCGCCGGAGCGCGAGCGGTTGCTACAGATCGTGAACAGGTGTGCAAGTCGCGCCGAAGACGGTCGTCTTGTTCTTTGGACTGGCCCCGGACGCCACGCACGGCCCATACACCGCTTCACGGGATCGAGTGTATGGCTCGTGGATTGCCGTTCAAAGGACGTTGAGCGATGGAGCGTACTCGACCGACTCCCACTCGCCCGTTCAAGCTTGCCTCCGGCACGCACGGGCGATACGGGCGCCGCCAATTATCAGGAGGATGCACCTGTTCTTCACCGTCGAGCGACTGCCAACCAAGCTTCGCCTTCAACGCCCCGGGACTTGCACCATCACTTCCGCCCTCCAGCCATTGAGAACGGCGCGGTGTCGGCCACATCGGCGGTATGAGTGATCATCCCGTTGGGCATTTGCAGCATTGTGATTTAATCTATACCCAGAGCATCTCAATGATACCTCACTACCAATATGGATATTACATCGCAAATACAGCCCAGAGCGGTTATATCGCCGCTGGGTGGCCCGCGATGCATGTTTACAACTATTACTAGGCGGGTTGGACGAGGCTCCATGCACGACAGACGACAGCAGTACTTCATTGCGCGGATCTAGCGGCTTGATTGTGGCGATAATATCTACGGTAATCTGTATTCTGGTAGGGTAGAGGTGTGTACATTCAGGCTGGCATAGGCACTGCCATTGAGAACGCGTGGATACCCTGCCGTCCAGTTGGTGCTTGCGAACGCCTTGACTGTGAGCTCGAGGCAGCAGCCGTACGGCTGTAAGGTTATGCGAAGTCGGCTTCCTCGCGCGGTCCTCGGCACGGAGGCTAGATGAAGATTAGCAGTTATCTGATTGCGGTACCGAAGCCATCCACATGCGCGATCGGGGGCAGATCAGACCATGTGCTAATCTGATACGATAAGATTTCGTCACTCCGCCATTCCGGAGTTGTACATGAGCAGCGTTCAGCCTCTTGTAAGCTTGAGGTGATCTGAGCTATGGCATGAATGTGCGAACGAAGGAGATACGAAGGCTTCTTACGGTTACATGCGACAGGAGCACGACGGAGGAGCGCGGGAAAGAAGCTGGGGTGGCGCATCAAGCGGCGACGCGGCCCGAGCCGCAAGCGCCCAAGCCTTTCCTCGTCACCACGACCTCCCGGGACGGGCAATTGAAGAAACTTCTTACAGCATGGCACCCAACTCTGAGAGGACCGCGCAGGTGCCGGTGCAAATGACCAGAGCAGAAAGGCGTGCTCTCGGCTGAATTTGTTTCTTGACTTTCAACTCTCGTCTTTCGGGTTTGTGCTCACTGCGTTCGACGACATGAGGGCGCTCCCTACTACGCGCGTACCGTGCTTCTACCCCACAACACGTACAGAAGCTGCAGCAAACTCTGAGCTGACAGCCAGTCTTGTAAAAGGCGCCGAGTCGCCAACCGTCGATGCGCGCGTACAGGCCTTCGCCGTTGCGGTTCGCGCATTGCTAGGGACGACGGCCGAATTCGCTTTTCTTCTAAACGGCGACAAAGTCGTACTCGTCGAGGGACTCGAAGATCCCGGTACACCGGAGAAGTTTGAGATTGTCGCTCGAACAGAAGGGCTCGGTACGTTATCATGTTCTATAGACGTGCGAATATTCTCTGACAAGCCTAAGTAGTTGGGTTGGAGAGCATCGAGGCGCAACTTAGTCTATTCGAGATTGCAACGCCGTCAAACATCAATTTTGGTATACTCGACACGGAGAAGGGCGTCACTCTACGCTTCAATCAACAACTTCTCCCATCCGATCTCGCTCAACGCCTGCTCGATACATACGCGCACGTCCTTGGCCAGAACCAGGCATCCGAGGCCGATTCTCTCTCAATCCTGAACGGTTCTCCGGACACATTCCCCTATGAGTCGAAGTTGCCCGCGCTTCTTCACGCGCCCTTCCTGCTCTCCGCAAAGTCTCGCGCAGCACACGCAGCCGTCGATTACCTTGCCGCGCCTGGCCTCACGCCTCAGCGCCAAGTCCTCACATACGGCGAACTAGAGCAACGCTCCGCTGTACTCGCGAAGGTTCTGCTGAACTTGACTGGTACCGGCAACGACGTTGTCCCGTTCCTCATTCCCGCAAGCGCCGAGATCTATATCGCGTACCTCGGCATACTTCGCGCAGGCAAAGCGTTCGCGCCGCTCCCAACTCTCGACGGCGCACCGGTAACACGCGTGCTTGAGCTGATTGAAGATGTTGGGGCGAAGGTAGTCGTGGGTGTTGGTGCACGACCAGAGTGGCTCGCGGAGAGTGTCGGGTGGGTCGATGTGAGTGCTGCGAAGGAGTTGGAGGAGCGTGCCGCAAATACGGGCATTGCGCTAGACGAACTCGTCCAAAGCCCTGATGATCTTGCATACGGTGAGCTAGCCACGTTCGTATACCTCAGCTAGTGGACAAGGGCTGAAACCTCCTGCAGTACTTTTCACCTCTGGCTCGACGGGCAAGCCAAAGGGCGTGCAGATCACGCATCGTGCTGCCGCGACATCTATTCACGGTCATCTCAGCGTGCGCCGCGTCTCGCCGGCCGCGCGCTGGTTCCAGTTCGCTGCTGCGACCTTCGACCCGGTATGTGTCATCGCTTGCATTCGCTATTATACGCACACTGACGAGTTGAACGGTCGTAGTCGGTTATGGAGATCTTCTGCACCCTCGCTTGCGGCGCGACGCTTTTGAGTGCCGATAGGCCACGGTTCTTAAGTGACCCGGATAAGGTCCTCGCCGAACTCGGAGCGACAAATATGATGGCGACGCCGAGCATGGCGGCTGTGCTGAAGGCTGACCGGATTGGTATGCTGGTTTCATGCCTGCCTTGTGCTGTACGCTTATGTGTTCGTAGTGACACTGCGCGGCGAGCTTTACGGATCAATCGATGGCATCGAGCATAAGTTCGAGCTCTGGACGATGGGTGAGAAGCTCAGCGATCGGGTCATCGCCGAGTTCACTCGCCCTGGTTTTGCACTCTACAACGCATACGTGCGTACTACTCACTCCGCGATGCCATTCATGTACAGCTAACAAAAATCATAGGGTCCGACTGAGGCAGCTATCAACGTCACCCTGCGCGCTCACCCGCACAACGAGTCGGGCGCGCGCCTCGGCCCGCCGCTTCCCACGGCTAGTATGCTCGTTCTCCACCCGACGGAGAACCGCGCAATGCCGCTTGGGTTTGCGGGAGAGCTTGCGCTAGCTGGCGATCAGCTTGCGAAGGGGTAAGTCCATCACTTTATATAGCATGTAGCCCAATATTAACGATGACGAAAGGTATCTGAACAACCCCGAGCAGACTGCTCGCGCTTTCGTGGAGGTGCCGGGCTTCGGACGAGTGTACAGGACGGGAGATTGGGCGCGCGCTGTAGTAGGCGCGGATGCGAGGTGGAGCGAGGTCGAGTACTTGGGTCGTATGGGAGCCGACCAGGTCAAGATCAGCGGTCGACGTGTCGAACTCGGCGAGGTGTGTGATTGCCGGTATGGGCGCCTGCTGATACAGATGGGCTGATGATGGTTCTCACAGATCGACTCGGTCTTGGGCGCTATCGCCGGAGTGCAGACCGTCTTGTCTGTGGTCTCCAACGAGCGTCTCTCCGCGCTTGTAGTTCCCGATGGACAAGAGCTTGAGCAGGGAAGTCTCGTTGAGCGGCTCAGGAAGGAGGCGGATGACAAGTTACCGCTCCATATGCGCCCCGCAACATACTACTTCGCCGTGTCCGTCCCCCGGTCAAGCTCAGGAAAGGCCGATAGGCGCGCCGCAGCACGTATCGTAAGCGAGCGCGAGCTCGAGACGCAGGGCACTACCGACTCACAGCAAGCCGACGAGGATGCGGAGGATGAGCATACGTCACCTGCACTCGAGCTCGTGAAGAAGTTCGTATCGGAGATCGTTGAAGTACCACTTTCCGCCGTACGCGCACGCTCGAGCTTGCTCAGGCTCGGCCTCGACTCGCTCAAGGCTGTCCGGCTCCTCGCGTCCCTCCGCGACGCTGATGCAAAAGAGCTCGCCGGTCTGGGCATCGCAGACATCCTTGCCTGCGAGACTGTCGCGGACATCATCAGCGCGGCCACCTCCAAGTCCCATGACGACAACGATACGCGAGATGCTGCAGTCAACGAGACCATCGCGAAGTTCCGCTTGAGCCTTGGGGCGGATAAGGATGCCGAGATCTGGCCTTCGACACCGATGCAAGCCGGTGTACTCGCGCTTTACCTCAGGAGTGAGGGTGGGCGTGGTTACATCAACCATAGCGTATTCCATCTGCGCCCGGACATCGACGTCGTGAAGTTGAAGGAGGCGTGGGCGGGCGTGGTCAAGCGGAACGCTATCTTGAGGGCAAAGTTCGTGCTGGTGGATGATGCAGAGGCGGGCAGGATCGCCCCGTTCGCGGTTGTTGTCGAGAAGGACTGGGAGGAAAGGATGGGCGCTTGGGAGGAGAGGGAAGGTGGCGAGGATATCTTGGAAGGATATCTCGGCGAGGCGGCAGGAAGGATAGGGCTGGAGAGACCGTGGTGCGCGGTTGTGTTGCGTGGCGCGGAGGGAGCAGGATCGACCTTCGTGCTGTCCTTGCATCATGCCGTCTTCGGTGCGTCGTTCCTTCGCGTTGCTGACTACATGCGCGCTTACTCTCAATATGATAGATGGAGCTTCGCTTGCGCTTATGCTTGAGGAGCTGCACGCCAACTACGCTGGTCTTACGGCACCAACACGCTCGAGCTTCGAATACTCCGTACGCGACGCGCTCAGCGCTGACATGGAAGCCGCTGAGAAGCACTGGAAGGCAGTACTTGATGGTAAATCAGCATCTTGACACGCTCGCTGTTGCCATGCTGACATGTTGTC
>UWZB01000817.1:129207-140447 GCA_900536885.1 Peniophora sp. CBMAI 1063 | reverse complement strand
CGTGCTCGAGCACTCGACACTTCGCCGTTGGCCGTAGTCCAAGCTGCATGGGCTACGCTCCTACTCGGCTTGTCCGAAGCCGAGACGCCGGACATCGTCTTTGGTTCCCTCGTTGGGGGACGCAGTACGCCTGAGCTCGAGACTGCCGTTGGGCCGGTCTTCACTGCGGTACCTGTGCGCGTCAACTCTCCAAACGCGGCAGGAACAACGAAGGAAGTTCTCGCGAGGCTGAGGGAGGCGAACGCGCCAAGCGTGCGGCATCGCTATCCACCCGTTACGGTGCTTAGCGGGGAGAAGGGTATCATCTATGATACGACGATCGCGCTCCAGAGCTTTGCGAGGGGAGAGAGTCAGACGGAGTTGTGGGGGGAGGCCGAGTACCCACCTATGGTAACCGAGGTATGCTCACCGCTTCGCTCGTCTAGGGATTGAATAGGGAGCTGACTGTCTGCGTTACAGTTTGCCGCAGTACTGGAGATCTGGCCAGAGGCAGACGACTCGATTCGTCTTCGCCTCACCGGCTCGAACACCGTCCTCACTCCCGCTGTTTCGACCGGTCTCCTCGAGCAGTTCGACGACATCATGTTGGCCATCCTATCCGCCTCACTCGACGCACAGTTCTTGGCCGCCGTATCAGGCGTACGTCCCACACTCCAATCCGCGCTCAACAACGCGCCCACGCGGGCCGAGATGCCCGAAGGCGCGCTTATTCACCATGAGTTCGAGCACAACGCGCGGGAACATCCCGAAGCGCTCGCAGTCTGGTTCAAAGCAGACCTCGAGCGTCCAGATCTCGACATCAAATGGACGTATGCCGAGCTCGATACGCGCGCGAACAAGCTCGCCAACTTCCTCCTGCGCGAATATGGCGATCTCACCGACATCGCGGTGCCGCTTTGCATGGAGAAGTGCGCCGAGCTCTACGTCGCGATCTTCGGCGTGTTGAAAGCGGGCGGCGCTTGGTGCCCTGTAGACGCTGCTGCGCCTGCTATGAGAAAGCGCGACCTATTTGGGCGTGCTGGAGGGCCGGTCGTGCTCGTAAGAGATCAGGCGGGACTCAGGGCACATGTGAATGCGCTACCAGAGGGACTGAACATCCTCGCACTGGACGACGAGAGGCTTGAAGGCCAGTCGCAAGAGAGGCCGGTGGCGAAGACGACACCAGAGGATCTAGCGTACCTCATCTGGACGAGTGGTACAACGGGCGCTCCCAAGGCCAGTCACCGATCTAGTTTCACATATGTTCATCGCTGATTTGTTTGCAACAGGGCGTTCCGATTCAGCACAAGGCTGCGGTACAGAGTCTATCCGTACTGCAGGAAGACATTCCCGCCGGCCCTGCGCCCATCTTCTGCCTCAACTTCTCTGCATACACGTAAGGGATCTACCCAACCGATATATATAATGACTGATCCGATCAACAGGTTTGACGTCTCGGTGCTCGACGTCTTCTACGCGTTGGGCAAGTGCTGCGGCACGCTCTGCTCTGCATACAAGGATGTCCTTGTGGGCCAATTCGCCAGCGCAATGAATGCGTTTCAGGCCACGCACGCTTTCGTAAGTTTTCCTGTTTGATTTTACCAACGAACTCTGTTTGATCAAGCGCATCTGCAGCTCACCCCGGCTTTCATGGCGCAGTCTTCGCTCGCTGAGTGTCCAACGTTACGCACCCTCATCAGCATCGGCGAGAAGCTCCCCGATACTGTCGCGGACAAATGGTGCAAGCCTGGCGTTGTGTCGCTTAACACATACGGACCTGCCGAGTCCACCATCATCGCGACCTGTACAGTATCATTTCGCTATGTCGCCATAGATAGACGTCTAACCCGCATCTGCAGATCGCAGGTGGGAGTTGGGCGAGGCTACGAAGGCGCATAACGTGGGCGTACCGATCAGGACGGTCAGTTGTTACGCAGTGCAAGGCGCTCTTGTGTTGCCACGTGGCGCCGTCGGCGAACTTGGTGCGTCCATTCGCCCGCTACATGTGCGTGTATAAGTCTCAATCGTCTACTGCAGCACTGGGTGGATATCAGAACGCGCGTGGGTATCATCGCCAACCCGACATGACTGCGAAGAAGTTCATTGAGCACCCCGCCGCTGGAAAGGTCTATTTGACCGGCGACATTGTGCGGGTATGAATCCAACCATCTCTCGCGGGTTCTTCTTTGCTAACATCAGTGCTCAGTTCCTTCACGATGGCACTGTCGAGTTTGTAGGGAGGACCGACGACCTCGTCAAGCTTGGCGGTATACGCGTCGAGCTCTCAGAGATCAGCACCGCGCTAGAGGGCTGTCACCCGCGCTCGGCCGAGATCTTCACTATGCAGCTTAGCAGGGCGGAGTGAGTACATTCTGTACCTCATGTGTTATGCTCTAACTCATCAACTCTTGCAGCCGGCCGCAGAAGACCCTCGTATCATTCATAGCGGCCCCATCTCTTCCAGGAGACAAGACCGTGCGCACTGAATTCGACGCGGTCGACGTCGCAAGTTCTGCCATCCAGCGTGCAGCAGTCACGCTCCCAGCGTTCATGCATCCGAGGTAAGTGCAAGATCCATTACTATCATCGAAGCTGACCCCTAAGATCAACATCAGCGTCTACATCGTGGTAAAGCGCCTCCCGCACACAGCCTCGAACAAAGTAGATCGCAAGATGCTCGCTGAATACTATGCGTCCCTCGACCTCACGGCATGGGAGGAGTCTCTCGCCAAGATGACTGGACAAGTAGAGGAGGGAGCATGGTCTGATGTGGCCGAGACTGTCCGCAAGATCGTCTCTGACTTGACAAGCACGCCAGTCGAGCGCGTTAAGAAGACGACGCCGTTGCCTGCTCTGGGTGTTGACTCAGTAGGTTAAGATATAGTTTGCGTATGATCGAGAGCTCATCATCGTCTATGTTCAGATCCGAGCACTGCAGTTAGCTTCGAGGTTGCGGAAGGCCGGCTTCTCCGTCGCTGTTGGTGACATCTTGGCGCATTCCACCATTCAGCAGCTAGTCGATGCGGACGCGAAGAAGACGGGCCATGTAGCGACGACATCGGTCTGGTGTGATGCCTTCGACAGGAGATGGCGGCCCGTGGTGACTAGCGCTCTTCGTGATCAAGACGTACAACGTGTCATTCCGTGCACACCTTGTGAGTAAGCTCAGTTAGTGTTGCAACGCTCTCCGTCTGAATGAATATGCAGTGCAAGAGGGTATGCTCGGCGAGACTATCAAGAATGCGGATGCGTACTGGTCCCATCGTTTGTTCAAGCTCAGTAGAGAATACGACGCGCAGAAGCTTGCCGGCGCCTGGGCCACGATGGCCGAGCGGACTGAGGCTCTTCGGACGGTGTTCGCACCTGCGGCGACATTTGCCGCGCGGGTCGAGCAGGTAGCCGCCGATGAATACACACCGTGAGCGTATATGGCTCCTCGTTTCGCTCTGCGTCTGAACACACCATAGGGTGTTCGTGCAGGTTCTCCTGTCTCGGCCTCACCTTCACATCCGACAAGAACCGGATCTCGACGTGTCCGATGCTCGGGACTTCGCGCACAATCTAGTCGTCTCTCACTCGCGAGCCAACGCGCCTCTATGGGCTGTCACCTTCATCAACAAAGATCCAGTTACGCCGACCATGCTCGTCAGCATGCACCACGCGCTCTATGATGGTCCCGCGTACGACTACCTCCTCGACGACGTTGCGAAGCTTTATCTTCATGATTCTCCGCGCCCTCGTCTTCAACTCACACCGTCTATATCGCTGGCGTTCTTCTCTAATGACCCGAGGCAGTCTCAGAATCACTGGGAGGAGATACTTCGACCATTCGCGGACCCGTATACTCGCGAGTTCCCTCAACTGTCGGATCATACGGAGAATGACCTCGGCTTCGCGACGCGCGAATTCTCGATATCCCGCGAGAGCTTGGCTAATGCGGCTGCCGCTATGGACGCATCTATTGGCAACGTACTTCAAGTCGCTTGGGCAGTCATTCTAGGAGCCTACATGCGCACAGACAAGGTTGTCTTCGGCGAGACGCGTTCGCTTCGCTTCGTCGACGCGTCTCTGGAGGACGCCATTGCGCCCATGATCTCTACGCTTCCCATCGCGGTCTCGCTCGAGCCGACGCGCTCCGTCCGAGCCACCGTTCAAGCTCTCGCTCGATATAACGCGACGCAAGCTTCGCATTACTTCGTCACCCTGCAGCACGTTCGCAAGACTCTGCAGCGACCGGTCGGGCAAGCATTATTCCCGGCCATTTTTGTCATCAACGCAGAATTACCCGCGTCCCCTTCAGTCTCGTTCTGGGAAGAAGCTGGGAATCTTGTCAATCTGACTGTCGAGCATCCCCTTGCCGTCAATGTCTATGTATCGCGCAATCAAGTTCTCATACGCGTATCTGGGAGCTCCTCAACAATGTAAGCCGACGTTTATGTAGTCAAAGCCCATCAACCTCTAATACGGCTTATAGATCGGCATCTCGCGTCGCGACCTTGACGGAGCAGTACAATGCGGTACTGCAGAATATGCTTAGAGAGCTCGACGCACCTCTCAGCAAGCTCACCTCCCTTGATGAGCGGCTCCTTTCCGTTGTTCGTGGCCGTGGCGTGGGACTTACGGGCGCGCCCAACCTTCCGGCATGGCTTTCGCGGATAGCAGATCAAGCGCCTGAGACGCGTGCAATAACGTCATATGAGAGTTCAAGTATCTTGGAATGCACGTACAAGGAGCTCGACGAGGTGAGCATACACATCGTTGAGACAAAAAGAGCGTTAGTTGACCCGTATTGCATTCAGCGATCTAACCAAGTCGCTCACTGGATCTCGGAGCGACATCCGCAATCTCACGTCGTAGCTATCTCTCTGCCACGTAATCTATGCGCCATTGTTTACATCCTTGGGTGAGTTGGTATGCACATCACATACACGCTCAACTCAATCTGTCCGCTCAGTATCATCAAATCTGGCCGAGTGCGTCATCAACCCCTCTCTATAGGCTTCATGTATACTCAAGGAAGTATGTAGACATACCTCGCCATCGAATACCACCTCCCCCGCTCTCGCAAAGCTCTGGCGATGCGCGCCGCCCGAGCAGACGTGCTTCTCACTTCTGACGCCTATTCCGATCACTTCAGAGCATCGTCCTGTGCCATTGTATCTGTTGAAGACCAGGCGCATCGCAGCGAGGTTGCTCGAAGCGGTCTCACGAGGCCAAGCATACAGCCTGCGGAGCCTCTATACGGTGAGTGTCCAATTGCATGCATAAGAGTATTCCGAACTTACGTGCCATCTTCAGTCACATTCGCGGGCGACCACGAGAGTAGTGCTCAAGGAACGGCAGTGTCTTGTAGCAGCTTCTTCGCCGCAGTCACCGCTTTTGCCGAGCTTTTGACCGAGGGCAATATCCTGGCATGGTGCGCTCTGGGTAAGTTTCTCAAGTCCCGCTGCCTGATCGCTCTTTCACTGAGACCGAATAGGATCGGAGCTTCATCTGGTAGAGCTGGTGGCCGCCTTAGGCAAAGGTGTACCCGTGTCGAATGTATCAACTAAGCACGTGCATATGCACGGCCTTAAGTCCGCCATCAATGATACCGGCGCTTCACAAGCTGTGTACGTACCTTCCCATACTTTGGGATTCACATGCCTGACACGGTCAGCCTTCCCGTTGCTCTCCTGGAGAAGGAGCGTCTACGCCCAATTGACATCCCGAGCGTGTCCCGCCTCGTGCTATCGGGTATGCATACAGAGACAGTCGTTCTGCTGACCATCGCTAATCTTGCCACAGGCGTACATACGACATCCTCGCTTTTAGAAGAGTGGTCCTCTACTGCTGGGAAGACCCTCGTCACGGTAAGCCAGACGTTTGCCTGTCTCCGGGTGCCTCTTGTTCACTGTCACCGCAACAGGTCTTTGGCATACCAGAACTTGCCAGCGTTTGTGCGCTCGGAGTATATGAAGAAGCTGTAGCCAAGATTGGGCGTCCGCGCCATGACTTGACTGCTCTCGTCATGCAGCAAGGCAGTATTTCGCGTATAGCCTTGAAGGGCGAAAGTGGCGTACGTCCACCTTCAATGCACCTTCGCTAGCACCCCTCATATTCTTCAGAACCTGTATTTCGCCGGCGAGTCGGTCTCCTATCTGCGGTCGAGCCCCGAGAACGATGCTGTCGAGCTTCCATCCATTGGTCGTATCGTGCGCACAGGGCTCACAGCGCGAGTTCATACCGACAATGTGAGTATATCGAATTTCCTGTGAGCCAAGGCATGTTCTGACAAAGCGTAGTCTATCGCTCTCACGGGTCGGTCTGACGCGTGCGACATACCCGGTCGGCCAACGACGCGTCTGTCCGAAGTTTCCACTGCGCTGAGCGCGTTATCGCGCATACCCCTCGATATCGCCTCTCTGGCTCTGGAGCATCCTCAAGGCCTGCGCACGTATGTTGTCGCGTTTGTAGCACGCCGAAGCAATACCGGACTCTACGACGACTCTCCCCGTCTCTCCGAGCAAGATGCGGCAATGTCACGCTCGCTACTAGCTTCTGCTCGTACTCGTCTCCCGGCTCCCCTCATCCCAGATGTTATCCTCCCTTTGACCTTCTTGCCGTACTCATCGCTGCTGTCTGGCGCTGTAGATTCGAAATGTCTTCGCCGGCTCTTCTACGGGCATTCACTCTCTGCGATCGATGCCCAGAATGGAGAATCGAAGGGGAGCGCAAGGCCTTTGAACGAGATGGAGTTGCGTATACGGGACATCATAAGCGCGGCGACGCGCGTTCCGGCAGACTCCATTCAGGCGGATACTACGACACTAGAGCTTGGCGTGGACTCGCTCAGCGCGATCTCGCTGAGCCTTCATCTGAAGTCCGCAGGCTTCTTCGTTCCCCCTCATGTCATCTTGACCGGCCCGACCATCGAGAAGCTCGCGAGAGCGTCGCGGGCTACGACGAAGGACTCCGACGATATGGTGGATTGGGAGGTGGAAGCGCACGTCAAACAACAGGCGATAGCGCAAAGCCGGTATCCCGTCGAGTCGGTCCTGCCGTGCTTGCCTCTGCAGGAAGGTCTCGTTGCGTCGACACTCAACAGCCCCGAGCCAATCTACGTCAACCACTTTGTGACCGTTCTCGAGAAGGATACGGATGCCGACAAGCTGAAGGACGCAGTGTTGGAGACTATCCGCGCGAATGGCATACTTCGAACCTGTTTCTTCACAGCTTCGTTTAGTATCGCACAGGTCGTTCTCGCGCCTGGAGTGGAAGGCGTGCTATGGTGTCTGGGTCGGACTACGAGTGACTGTCTCACTCAGGTCCACTCGGATATGGCAATCATCGAGCGCGACATCGTGGCAAACATCGGTCAACTACCTCCGGCGCGCTTCACGTTGTATACCGACCCAACCGGATCACGCATTCTATGTTGGACGCTTCATCATGCTCTTTACGATGGTAAATACATCGGACTCTTACCTTTCATTGTCTGATGCGTATGATTTTAGGCGAGTCGCTTCCCATGATCATGGCGGAGGTCCGCGATCGCTACGCGGGCGCTTTCACTTTGCAGAGGCCTCCTGTCGACAAGATGCTGTCCTACCTTGCGCGCCAGTCTCCTGAAGCCGCGCGCACCTTCTTCGCCGACTACCTCGAGGGAGCGCCGACCTCGCCCTCACTTCCTTCAATCACGGGCAGCTCACAGCATCATCGTACACGGCTCGCGATCCCGTTATCTGATCTCGAACAGAACGCGCGGCTGGCCAACACAAGCCTACATGCTCTCGCTTTGAGTGCATTCGGAGTAGCTTTGGCAGAACATCGTGGGCGTAGCGACGTAGTCCTGGGTCTCGTCTTGTCAGGACGGACGGTACTTGTCGACGGCATCGCAGATCTGGTTGCACCGTGTATCACCACCGTCCCTGTACGGGTGCATTACGGGGAGCAGCCGTTGTTCGGCGACATCGTGGCCCAAGTTCAGGGAGATATGGAGCCTATCATGGAGTTCCAGCACACGCCACTTCGGCGCATCCAGCGCTGGATCGGTGCGAAGGGGCCGATCTTCGATACTCTTTTCAACTTGGTACGGCAGGATGCCAAAGCCGGTGGTCCAACTCTGTGGAAGCAACATGAGAGTAAGGCTGCGCTTGATGTGAGTACTATCTGGTATCCTCAGAGTATCCATACTGATGTTATCTTAGTATCCTCTCGCGATTGCCGTGGAGGCGGATAGCCGCGAGGACTCAGTTCATATTCGTGCAGGCCATCTGCCGATGTTTGGCTCGGCTGCCACCGTCAAGGCGATAGTCTCCCGCATGGTGGAACTCCTCGAGGATCCCGCTCAAGTTCTACCAGAGTTAGACGAGGCGCCTAGTTTAGAGTCGCCGCCATCTGACCTTGCTACATACGACAACGCGACGTGGTCAGAGGCAGAGGGACTCATCAGAGACGCGGTTGCGGAACTGTGTGGCGTGAACACGGACGTCGTATCCAGGGACACATCTTTCTTACAGCTGGGCGTAGACTCCATCACAAGCATTCGCCTAGCTCAACTGCTTCGGACGCGTGGTCTTCCCGTCCCGACACACGCGATCATGCGGAATCCTTGCGTCGGCGCGCTTGCTCAGTTCCTTCGTGAAACGCCCGCCGAGAGCACCGCCGTGATCGCACAACGCGAGTTCGCCGCTCTCCAAGCGCAGCTCAAGGACGCGCATGTCGCGGATATCCCTCTGCTCACGGCCGGCGATCAGGTCGTCGGTATCTTCCCCGCGACGCCGCTTCAGACGGGTATGCTGACCGAGACGATCTCATCCGGCGGTCGGCTGTACCTCGTCCCACACTCCCTTCGCCTCAACGAGCTCATCTCGCTGCCGAACCTCCGGGACGCGCTGGAGAAGGTGATCGCGGGTACAGATATCCTGCGGTGTACCTTCCACGCCGTTGCCGACGGCGACCACCCGTGGCTCATCGCTCTTCACTCTGAGGCCCCGTTGCGATGGGAGGAGCATCAGTTTGACACGGAGGCTGCGCTGCGGGCGGAGGCGCTCAAGATCGTAGATCTTGAGCGTCTAACGGATGAGAAGGCGTTCGAGCGCCCGCCGATGTCCGCGCATGTGCTTCAAGCGCCCGGCTTGCGTGTGCTGATTCTGTTTATGCATCACTGGTACGTTCTGACGGTTCACCGGTAGCTCTATCTGACCTTGGCTTGCAGCCTATACGACGGCCTGTCCCTTCCGTACCTCCTCTCGGACGTCGCCTCGCACTACCGTCATCAAGCTCCCCTCCCACGCCCTCAATTCGCCGACGCCCTCCCGCACATCCTCTACAGCTCACAAGACCGCGCCGGATTCTGGACCAAACACCTCGCCGGCTTCCTTCCGGCACCCTTGCCCCGCTCGACTCCCTCCAGCGCCGAGACGCACCGCGGGCGCCAGTCGTTCACGCTTCCTGATGGCGCGCTGCAGACGATCAAGAGTATGGGCGTCACTGCGCAGGCTGTGGCTCTGTTGGCGTGGGGCAAGGTGCTTGCGGCGCTTACGGGCTCTTTGGACGTTGCGTTTGGACATGTCGTCTCTGGGCGCGCGATCGAGCTTGAGGATGCGCTGCATGCCAGCGGTCCGCTTTTCAAGTGCGCATTGCCCTGCATCTACTCATGATATGTACTGACGGGGACACTTCAGTACGATCCCCTTCCGCTTCATCCTCCGCGATCCAACCTGGTCGAACGAAGAGGCCGTTCAAGCGCAGCAGCAGGCCAACATCCAGGCCGAACCGTACCAGCACGTCCCACTGCGCAAGATCCAGAGGGACTGGCGCGTGCAGAACGAGCTGGGCGGCGCGACGCTGTTCGACTCGCTCTTCGTGTTCCAGCAGGTCATGGAGAAGACCGATACTAGCGATCGCTCAGATCTGTGGGAGTCGTTTGAGCTGTCGGATGAGCCTACGTCCGCGCAGGTCAGTTGTTCGTATATTTGTCTCTATCCGGCGCTGATGTGCGTTGTAGTATCCGCTGAGTCTGGAGATCGTGCATAATGGGAATGCGATCGAGCTTCGCGCGGGATGCCAGGGCGCGGTGTTCACCGAACAGGCGCTCTCGGAGACTCTGACGACGCTCAAGGAGACGTTCTTGAACATCGTCACGCAGCCCTCGTCCAGCGTGATCTCCTACCCCCCCTCTCTCCAATCCATCATCAACACCCCGCGCTCTCGCGCTTGTCCCCCGCCCACCCAAGCTCAGGCGGAAGGAGAACCGCAGCGCGAGTTCACGCCGCAAGAGCTCATCCTCCGCGACATCGTCTCGCTCGTCTCAAAGATCCCCGCCGAGCGCATCGGGCTCCACGCGCCGCTCTGGGCGCTCGGCCTCGACTCGGTCGCCGCGATACAGATCACGGCGCGATGCCGGGCGCAGGGGATGGCGGTGTCGGTTGCGGATGTGTTCGCGGGGGAGAGTGTGGGCGGGATATGTAGGGTCTACAACGAGCGCGTGCGCACAGAGTCGGACAAGCTCGGTGGCGATAGCGATCGGGCGCTGGTGTCGGCCGAGGTGAAGGATGCTGCGCTGACTGCTCTTGGTTTGGGGGAAGAGGATGTGGAGGATGTGTTGCCCGTCTTAGCAGTGAGCTCTCCTTACGCCTAAAACTGTCTGCGCTGCTTAACCATTTGTTCTGGTACAGGGCCAAGACTACCACATCGCCTCATGGCTCGCATCAGGCCGCACATTCTACCAGCCCGTATTCGCTTACAAAGCCTCCGGGCCCCTCGACGCGGTTGCAATGGAACGCGCGTGGCGCGCGCTGCAGCGGCGGCACAGTATACTGCGCACGGCGTTCGTGACGACGTCGCCGGATACTGTTGTGCAGGTCGTGCTGAAAGCTGACGATGAGGACTCGGGGTGGGATGATTGGCGGTTTGTTGAGGAAGAGGAGGGCGAGGGCGAGTTTGACGGCGTTGTGAAGGAACATGTGCGGGAGATGTATGCGGCGCCGGCGGGGCTGGGTGTTCCGCCTGCGCGGGTGCGGCTTGTGAGGGTCGGAGGGCAGGACGCGCTGTTGGTGTCGTTGCATCATGCTACTTACGGTGAGCTCTCTACTTTCCTTATTCGAGTGAGCTGAAAGTACTGATGATGGAATGTAGATGCGTGGACTGTACCGCTCCTCGTCGCGGACCTTACCGCGCTGTACAAGGGCGAAGAGTGCCACAGCAACGCGAACTTCACAGGGCTCGTCCGCCATCTTTTCACCACCACCGCCTCCCAGATGGACGAAGAAGCAACG
>UWZB01000817.1:12242-112542 GCA_900536885.1 Peniophora sp. CBMAI 1063 | reverse complement strand
CGGCTGGCGGGAACATTGAGAAATGCAGCCGCGGCGGTTCGTAGTCTGCGTACCGGTGCACCTTCGCTCCATAACAAGAGATGAACCGCCACACCACTGCGGCCACAGTCCTCTATGGATAGCTTGGATTGCATCGAATGCGAGATGCTGACACTCATACGGACGTGTACATATATACCACTGTGAATTCGAAACACGAGCCCGTCATTGTCGCAGAATCGTCGTCTGCTTCCGCGCACTGGGGTCGCGAATACGTGAGCTCCGGCAAATTTGTGCTTAGCGCAACATTGCGCGACTCCGAGGAGGTGGCATGAGCCCTAAGGGTATCATAAAGAGCGCGGCGCCGGCTTTCGGCCCCTCTCCAGCCATGGAGCCTGTAGTCCGCCGCATTCGTCCGACACCCAGTCGGTATGTCGCAGGTGTTGTCTCGTTTCTGAACTCTGATGACCCGCCCGGTGCGTATTGTGCTCGCCAATGACGTTTACCTCAGACAATGACCGTATTCCTAGGTTTCGAGCGGTCTCCCCTGCGTATTGGGTTCTACGGCGAGCCGACCGTCCTGAATATCTCCCGCCATTTCCCGGGTGTGGTGAATTGGGCCGGCCAGATGGCGTTGGCGCGACTTGTGCCAATGCTTTCGCGTGTTCTCACCGTGCGTCCGGCAATCCCGCTTTGAGAGCCATACTCACATATACTTGCCAGGGCAACTCGGATCGCTACGAGCACCAGTGGTACGACGGTACACGCCACGTTCGAGCACTACAGATGTGGTACTGTATGCCACGCGTGCGCCGCAGCCCCGCATTCGCAGATGCCCGCTACATCCTCAAGATATCTTTGACCAGCAATCAGCGCACCGCTGGTGTCGATCTCGCATATGCGATTACCCGGATACTGGACGGGGCAACATACAAATATGGTCTCGAGCACCGGCCGAGGGTGGTGGGCTTTGCTCACCTCATACGCGGGCGGGAGATCGTGGCCATGGTGATGATGGATGGTAGTGCGCGTACTGTTTTCGAAGATGCATTGCGCTCGCAGGACTCGCGTTGGACTGGTGCGTCTCGACATGTCGTGACAACATTTCCTCGTCCGCAGGAAGTCTGGGATCTGCCAGATGAGGAGGTTGAGCGCATGGGTCTGCTCCTCCAGTACGTTTTTTGCCACCTATGATGAATTATTATTCTCATCGCGCATTTAGCTTCTTGACTACATCGCGCCAAACTCGACAGACACGCAACCCCAGGGTTCCCATGCTGCAACGCGCCACCATTGTCAGGGAGGGTGTCGAACCAGGAGATGTATAGATGTTATGGGTAGCGGCGAAGTCCGGGTATACATGTAGTCGCACCGCGCACGGCGTCCTTCAACTGTTTGGCTCGTAGTTTATTTCATATGAACCTGCCCTCGCCGAAACTTGATATACGGCTGTTACTCACCGAATCTGACCCATATCTAATGTCACTGAACAGCAATGGTACATCCCTTCCCTGTTTTGAATAAACATTTGAATTTATCCGGGTCGACGCGGTTCGGGCCCGCGCCGACGCGGTTCCCACGCGTCGTCGTCGTTTACATACCAGGTAAACGACGAAGACGGCCTCGCGCGCGCTGTCACACCCGACACCCACACACTCGAAGCATTTTGTGCCACAATGCGGTGTCATCATAAGAAAGCAGGCAGCCACTCAAAGTGTACACGACGTTGCTAAGGCTGGAGCCCAAGGACATAGCGCGAGACGTATTCTACTCCCGACATGCCATCGCTTCGCCGTTGGGAGGTCTGACGCACAGCCCTGTATTCATCCCACTCTCCTACTATGCCTTCATCGTGGTCCCGCGAGAGCACCGCGTGTTCGAAGAGTCGGAGATGCCTGTCCCGGAGGTCGTACAGTCGGCGGAAATGTGCCCGTTCCGAGGCTATACGCAGGTTGTACGTGTCGTGGTTCAAGGCCTGAGTGTTCGTTGAGCACCAACTTCACACAGAGATCGTGCGCGGTGTTCGGTTACCTCCCGTGTTTGACAGCCAGATGATGCTGCGTGGTTGTGATGTACGCAGACGCGCACGCTGTCACCTCCCTCTGCCGGATCGCGCCGCAAGATGTCATAGGTGAGCATAGGGCAGCGGTCAGCACGTTAAATGCGAGCAGTCTGGTAAATGCGAGCAGTCTAGACGAGGTTCGGTTTGACATCTATAAGTACTAAAAGGAGCGGATGCCGGTCTCGCCGCTCGCCAATTTGAAGTGAGACCGTCTGACAGCATGTACAGAGTAGATATAGTGGGCTTCGAGCGTACCCCTCCGTACTTCCCACAGCCATGAATGCCCCCGCACTCCCTCTCTGGTCTGCTAGAGCGCATTTTCATCCATGCAGCCGAGGAGCCCACTACCACATATCGCTCAAGATCGAGATGCGTCAACCTGTTCATTTCATCTTGCCAGTGAGCAGAACAGTCCATTCGACTCGTTCATACCTCACGAGAACATAGTACGCTCACGTTCATCAACGGGGAGTTGCAGGAGCCGGCCACTTTGCGGCGCCCGCGAATGGAGAGGCTCTCGCCATGGCAATCAGGCGGGTAGTGGAGGCGATGGTCGCAGTCGATGCCCCTTAGTGACGCCCGCGCACACTCAGCGAGGTAGAGTGCGAAAAAAGAAAACAGCAAAGAAGCGTGCATTGCGTAGTGTAAATAATGACAATGGTTCATAAGCCCAAGTCGTAGATACAAGCAATTTTTTGGATTAACAGAGGGAACGAATCGGGCCAACTACATCTATATCGCGAGTAGAGCCAGTACAAACGGGAACCATATAAGAGAGGGGAAACAAAGAGGCCACGGAAAGAGATGGCAGAACAGAGGGGCCTACTCAAAGCGGAGACGCTTGGCGCTTGAGGCCAAGAACTTCGACGCGCCACGGCCGCGCTTCAAAGCCGCAGGAGGAGGGCGCGAGTGCAGGACGTACAGGTCCTCGATGTCGGCCATGAAGTTGAAGGTCTTGGCCGTGGGAATGAACTGGCGAGTGAGTGTGAAGCGGACATCGACGAGGGAGCCGCGGATGTGGCGGTCGTACTCGTTAGGGCGTAACTTGGTCATGGTTGGCATAGCGTCGCCCGCCAAGGCCTCCTCGCGCGTCGCCGGGCTTCCTGCAGGGACGCTCGCGCCGTCGCGCATAGTGTCCTCGCGCAAGACGGGATTGTTGAAGTCCATCTTCCAGGCCGCGAGCGGAATGTACGCATGCTCACCGCCACCAACAGTGTTGTGGAGAGCAGTGCGGCCCTCGGCGTGCTTGCAGGGCACATTGATGGACCTGAACTCCGGACCGTCTGCGATGTTCACTACGAATGAATCAGTATGCAAGTCATACAAGATAGTGCAAGATGACATACGGGCTTCCTGCGCCTGGGCGCGCTCGGTCCGAGTAACATCGGTTGGCTGAGGGGCCTGAGTTGTTGTCAGAATCGGGAGGAACCTGCACTCGAACAATGAACGTACCGTGAAGAAACAATGACGGGTAGTGATGGAGCCCTGTGCAGTGATGAGCGGGTGCGTCGCGCGAGCACCTGGCGGAGCGGCAGGTGCACGCGTGAAGATCGTGCGGAGGCCGTCCATCTGTGGCGCAAAGTGCAAGGACGTGACGGGATCGTCGCCGGCGATGAGAGACACCCTGGCGCGGTTCTTGTAGAAGGGCTGATCGTATTTGGTGGGTTTGCCGTCCCAGTTGTTGCAGGGCATAAGCCACGTCCCGTTGCTGTCGGCGTAAGCGAGAATCCGGAACGAGAACGGCTCGCGGGCTTCGTCGTCAGTGCCACCAGCAGCGACGGCGATGATCTTGTTATCGCCAGCGTCGTACCACTCGAACTTGGCGTGGATGTCGGCGTGCTGGACGTTGGCCTCGTCCTCGAGAGCATCGCGAATGATAGAGAGAATGGCAGCGGAGTGGGGACCGGCGGGTTCAGACATGGCGGATTGGGGTGTTGCAGAAGAGAGATGAAGAGGAGCGACCGGTAAGCGTTAAAGCCTGTCGATATGCAGCGCCGCGTCCTGGCTCTTTATACGATGAGCTTCAGTAGCTTGCCGGCCAGGGAGCGGCCACGGCGGCCACACGGACCCTCTACGGGATGTAGTAGCGAGAGCGGGAGGGCGCCGCTCTGTTGCTTGCTGCCTCCGCAAAGTGCTAACACGAGGCTCGCAGATCGCGAGCCACTCCGGCAAGACGGCACATCGCTCTCCCGAGCGAACTGAAACCGGGACCAAGTCTCGGGATGGCGAGCGTATCACGCCAGCATTGCATAGCGATGGCGCCGAGACTCGCCCATCCACGATTCTGCGAGTGGATCGGCATCGGAGCTCAGCAGTATAGGGGGCAGAAAATAGACATTTTTTCCCGTGTGCAGTGCGCAGTGTACAGGAAGCAGAAGATATCCGTAAGTACGGATACACGTTCGTCCGAGGACACGGGAAGATCCGTCGAAGCACATGGTATAGCGAGGAAGCAGAACGTGTGGGCGACATTGTCGGCGTAGAGGGGAGGGAGGACCAGTGGCCATTGCTTTCTTGCCCCGTTCCCCAGCCATTTACGCCTATGACGACTCCTGCAATTCCTATGCGAGCCGCTCTGCGGGAGCTCACACTGCCGGAGCTGTTGCGCGTCCTAGACACCCTTCCCGGTGTGAGTGTGACGGGTGCGAGAAGGCGTAATAAGGCGGGACTCGCCGTAGATGTGATGAACATGGGTGCGGAGGTGCATGAGGCGATCCGGACGGCGGTCAACGAGAAGAGGCAAGGTGTATTACAAGCTGCTGTACGTTTGTAAACCCGTTGTGTGTGATGAGTCGCTGAGTTGGCCTTGTCAGACACTACGCGACCCCACCGAGCGGTACAAGGCACTCACCGTGGACCAAATAGTCGCTGCCCTTGAACCCGTTCAGCCCGTCCCTCCTCATCTGAGGACTAGCAAGCGCAAGCCCGCCTTACTAGCGACCCTCGTTGATTGTTCCCTGCCGGCGCGGGCAGCTCTTGATGCCGCACTACATTCGAGCAAGCGGGCGAGTACTCGGCAGCGGCGCGAACGAGAACACAGGCAACGCCAGGTGCATGATGGTGAAGGCGGAGGTGTGGACGGACACCAAACAGGAGCACAGGGCGACTCGGACGAGGCGATGGTGGTAGATGGAGAAGCTGGTGGGGAAGCTGGAGAGGAGGACTTCCTGCGTGCGCCTTCAAGTGATGTCATTCGCACTAGGCTACAAGCGTTCTATGATGCTACGAACAATGCTAGTCTTATGCTCAAGACATGCGCCGTCTGCGCGCGCGAGCGGCTACAGACAGAGGCTGTTACGCGCACTGTCAAACTATCAGAGCTTCCCAACCGGCACCGTCTTCGTCCTGCAAAAGCGCATCCCGACCACAATCTCATTGACGGGTGTCTACTACTTCATTCGGCCTGTTCTGGTACTCAAGGAAAGGACATCGACGTGACTGTGTGCGCAGAGTGCTATAATGCGCTGACAAGAGCATACGACAAGCCACCGCGCCTGTCCCTCGCCAATGGTCTCTGGCTGGGCGATGTTCCGTTCGAACTTCGGGGTCTCACACTCTCAGAGCAGCTTCTCATAGCGCGTGTGTACCCGCGGGTGTTCATCGTCAAGCTGAGACCGAAAGGTCGCTCCAGTGGGGAGGAGGAGCTCATGCAGAATGGTATACGTGGCACAGTGACATCGTATGCCATGCCGACCGAGCGCATAGCAGAGATGACAACCGGCAATCTTATGCCCAAACGACCTGCCGTCCTCGCCTCCCTCATCTCCATCGCGTACATCGGCAGCGGACCCCTGCCAAAGGCATGGCTCGCGAAAGGCTTCCGCGTCAGGCGACCGTACGTGGCACGAGCTCTGCGCTGGCTTATCGGCAACAACCGGCACTGGGAGCGTGTTCGTCTTGATGAAGCAGCGCTAGCGGCTCTACCGGAAGACGACGTACCAGATGAGGTTCTGGCTATCGTGCGGCAGGAGCAGGACGAGCGCATGGCGGAGGGTGAAGGTGCATCATACGTTCCGGATGGTGCAAATGATGAGGCAGCAACTGGTGATGGTTAGTGTATATGTTACGCCCGCAGTTCTATGAGCTTACCGTTCGTGCGTAGAAGAGGCCGCGGACGTCCTGCCGTTGCAATACAATGGTGTTCACGACAATGAAGGGCATGACCTGTCGAGCGAAGACAAGCTTCTGGCGGCAATAGATGCGGCTCAACGTGAAGGCCTGTTAGCGGAGATGCCTTATCATGTTCGCCACACCCGCGACATGATCATTGATTTGCCTAGTGCACGCGAAGCAGCGGGTTTAGGAGACGTGAGCATGTGGGAACAAGGCTATCCATGCTTGTTTCCTCGAGCGGAGGGTGGCTTTGAGCGCGTGAGGCCGGTCCCGATACCATTGAAGGAGCATGTACGCTGGGCGCTGGATTACCACGACCGCCGTTTCCGCCTCCACGAGTCCTTCCCATTCTTTGCATTCGGGATAGAGCAGAAGCGAGACGCTCTTGCATCTGCGCGGCTGCAGATGGCGCGCCGAGACTATGAGAAGGTCGCCGGTGTCCTCGCGACGATTAGCCTAGACGACCTGAAGGTTGCTGCACGCGAGGAAGAGGGCGGGAAATCAATCAGTAGCCCGGCGGTGCGCTTGTTGCGGCGGCATATGCAGACGACCGGCGCGAAGGTCATGGGCGCAGATGGTACACGGCTCGCATGGCGTAGCCAGATATGGTCGACGTCTATCGCTCTCGGGCCACCGTCTCTGTGGGTCACCATCAACCCGGATGACCTGCATGACCCCATTGCGCAGGTTTTGGCTGGTCACGACATAGACATGGACCGGTTTTCAGCACTTCGAGGTCCAGAGAAGAGTGACCGGGCGTTGACCATAGCGAAGGACCCGTATGCAGCGGCGAAGTTCTTTCAATTCTTAGTGGAAACCGTTCTCAAGACGCTGATCGGGATCGAAGTTACGCGTTCTGGCCGGATCGTGAGCGAGGAGGGCATCTTTGGGCGCGTCAGCGGGTACTTTGGAGCGGTGGAAGCGCAGGGACGAGGGACCCTTCACTTACACATCCTGTTATGGCTGTGCGGCTGTCCATCACCCGATCGAATGAAAGCTCTGTTGCAGACGCCGGAGTTCAGAGCGCGCGTGACGAAGTACATCGAGACTACCTTCCATGCATCCCATCCGGTCCTTGACAGCGCGGCGTTGGCGTCTGCCCATCCCAAGAAGCATGATGTTGCCTGGTCGCGCCCGCCTAACCCATCCGCTGCGGACTACCAGGAGAAGATGGACACGCTCATCCTCGATGTGGCGCGCACGAAGCAAGTCCATGCATGCACACTCGCGCAGTGCCTACGCGTCGACCGTCGCGGCAAAGTGACCTGCAAACGGCGCGCACCCTGGCCGCTATCAGATCAAGCGGTCATCAACGCCGACGGGGAGTGGAAACCTCGACGGCAGTTCGCATACCTGAATAGCTGGACACCAGCACTCACGGCGGCAGTTCGCTGCAATACGGACACGAAGCTCCTGACAAACGCGGCGGACTCGAACAACCTGACGTTTTACGTGACCGGGTACGTAGCCAAGAAGCAAGGGCGATACCACAACATCTCAGCACTACTTGCGGATGGCCTCGCGTACCATTTCGAGTCTGATGCGTGGAAGGAGGATCTGCAGGAGCGTCAACGGTTGCTTCTTTTCAGAGCCGTGAACGTCCTGAACCGGCAGCAAGAGGTATCGGGATCCATGGTCATGACGTACTTGATGGGTTGGAAGGACTGCTTTCGGTCCCATCGCTATGCACCGTTGTTCTGGTCGTCATTCGTCGGAACCATGCTGCGCGACAGGCCCGAGTTACGGCGTTCTTCATCCTCGGAGACTGAAGCACGGTGAGCCAGACGTGGCCACGTATAGGACGAGTCTAACAGCCCTTTAGGACCGACGACGGAGCCAGTGCGGGAGACGAGGATGCACCGAGGGAGGAAGGAGTACGTTGCGAAGTACGATTGTTGTTCTACGAAACTGATAGGCCTTACGATACAGGGAGAAGATACAGTACGAATAACCCTCAATGCGCAGGGTCGCCTGGCAGGGAGCAATCAAGTCGACGACTACCGCCTGAGAGGTCGTGAGTTCGAATCATTGAATGTGCTCAAGTACTTTCAAGATACGTACGAAACGACGCGCCGCCCGGAGGATACGGCGGATTTGGAGCCGGATGATGAGGAGTCGCGTGGGCAAGGCCGGCCACGATCGCGTAGGGTCTTCTATCTGGAGGCGCACCCTCGCCATGGAAGCAGCGCGCGTATTCGGCGCACGACCGGCCACAACACGATAACGAACATCATCGGTCGCCAACTGCCACGTCGAGACGAGGAGGAGTCGCGCGAGTTTTATAGCGCCTCGATGTTGGTTCTGCTCAAGCCGTGGCGCGAGATAGCGGAGCTACGGGGCACCCATCAGTCATGGGCACAGGCATTGGAGGATTATGTGCGTACATGTCCGGAGATCGAGCGGACGCTGTCGGCCATCCAGCATTATCATAGCTGCAAGTCAGCTGCAGATCAAGCGAGGGAGACGGCGCCGCAATACGAGGGAGAGGGCACAGCTGCCGAGAGAGAGCGCAGGCGAGGCGAGGACGAGTCGGATGAGGAAGAGGGAGACGGTGCCGACGAAGTTACGGTGCCAATCACAGAAGCGATGATTGCGGCCGCAGAGGCGGCAGGCGTGAATGCTGACCTGCATGATCATGGTCGACAGGCAGTATTACTCGGACGTTCTGTTGGTGTCTTCAGCCCCAGAGATTCGCCCGCTTTGCGTCCGCTCGCACCAGTCCGACATGCCGAAGCGGATGACGCTCGCAATATACTTGTTTGGCAAGCCGCGATGAAACGCGCGCTGACATCGGCGTCTCGTGGACCGGGTGGGAACGATAGGGACGAGGAGGAGGGTGGCGACGTGTCGGTTGCAGGTAAGGCCGGTATCTGAAGTCCGTGTCCAGCTCTAACAAGCACCCTTTCTAGACGGTGAAGCTGCTGCGCCCGCGCCGACGGTCAAGCAGTTGGACGCGATCGCAGAAGAGGCTCTCACTGCTGTGGATGTGCAGCACCTGCTACCCGACCAGCGGCGCGCGTTCGAGATCATCTCCGCACACGCAAAGATGACGTTGGCGGGCATGGCGCCGCCGCAACTACTCATGCAAATGCACGGTGAAGGCGGCACCGGCAAATCCCGTGTCATCCAGACTGTGACGGAGGTTTTCGCAGCTTTGGAAGCTGATGACCGTTTGGCGAAGGCGTCGTTCACCGGAATCGCAGCGTCACTGATCGGTGGCAAAACCCTGCATACAATCGCGTCTATCAAGGTTGGTAAGAAGACGGCAACGACAACTAATTCTAAGCAGACCGCGTACTGGAGGTCCATCCTGTACCTCGTCATTGACGAGATGTCCATGCTATCACGGGAGATGTTTGAGCTCGTGAGCGCGCGCGTCTCTGCGGCGAAGGTATCTGGTAATCCCGCGGCGGCGGATGCACCATTCGGCGGCGTGAATGTCATAATCGTGGGGGATAACTTCCAGTTTCCACCAGTCGGGCGACCGAAGTCGGCGTTATACCATCCGGCGACGGGGAGCAACCTGAGTGACGGAGCGGCGATTGGGCGGCGCCTGTATGAACAATTCGAGACCGTCGTTATCTTGAATCAGCAGGTGCGCGTTCGCGACGGCCGGTGGTTGGAGTTCCTGCACCGCCTGCGTGAGGGTGCAGTGTCCCGTGGCGATATAGATATGCTTCGCGATCTATTGATCACGAAACCAGAACGGTGAGCGTTGTCTATGAAAGTATGAGCCATGCATATTGACGACAGCGAAGACTAAACGAGATGGACACACCCGAGTGGAGGGACGCCGTGCTGGTGACGCCTCGGCACGCTGTTCGCGTACAATGGAACTCGGCAGCTGTCGAGCAGCACAGCCGTACAACTGGCCACCGGATATACGAGATTCCGGCATCAGATCGTATCGGCCGGCGTGAGTTGACGATGCGGGAGCGTCTGGCAGTGGCGTTGCGCAAAGACGAAGGGAAGAACAAAGGGGAGGTCGGCGGTCTGCCTTCATTAGTCGAAATATCGGAGGATTGCAAGGTGATGGTGACGTTCAACGTGGAGACTGAGCTAGATCTCGCGAACGGTGCCCGTGGGACCGTGTATAAGATCCTCCTCCATGAGGAAGAGGTCGTCGCGCCGAACGCGCGTCGGGTCCGCCTCCAGTACATGCCGCGTTGCATCCTCATACAACTCGACCGAACAAGAGTCCCGCCACTACCCGGTCTCCCCCCTGGCGTCGTACCTTTCGTCCCGGCTAGACGTTCTTTCCAAATCAGCATCAACGGTCGTCACGGTACTGTACACAGGACTGTACATCGCAGCCAATTTCCAATGACATTGGCGTATGCGTTTACCGACTATCGCTCCCAAGGCCAGACGATACCGCGTGTTATCGTCGACATCGCGACACCCCCGGGTCCGCGCACGGGCTTGAACAAGCTTAGCCTCTTCAACGTCTACGTGGCCCTGTCCAGGAGTAGTGGTCGTGACACTATTCGCCTGCTCCGCGACTTTGACGAGTCGCAATTCCAACGATCACACGATCCCGATTTGCTTGCGGAGGCGATTCGCGTTCGCAACCTGGATACCAGGACGAAGCGGTGGTGGGAGAGGGAAAGGCTGCTGTGGCAGCGCATGGGTCTGGTATAGATACTGCATATACCGCTTAGCTTATATTGTATCGTTGTTGATGTACATGGCAGAGATACATGGCAGTTGGCGAAGAAAGGCAGGGGAGGGCAGCGGGGCGTTGAAGACGTGGCGCCGCGTGGCCAAGGTCGCGTGGCTTTCGCGTGCGTCACAGCGGCGGTTTTTGAGGGGTGAGGGACCTCGCTCTCCGAGCAAGGTAATCCCAATTCTCATCCTATCTCTCTCTCGCGTGTACATACACTCTCAGACTACAATACTAGCTTCGTTACACGTATCCTTGCCCAAGCCCGAACCCCACCGAACACCCCAGATATCCCACTTTGCGTCTCCCACTGTAACCCGCAGCCCGCCCCGCGCCCTCTTCATCTCCAGCCCCCCTCCCATTCATCTCCCTCCTTCCATTCGCCATCCCGTTGACACAGCAACCGCCACCCGTCCTTGTCCTCGTTGTGGCCTCCCCCTTCCCTCTTTCCACCTTCCGCTTTCCGCTTTCCTTTTGCCGTCCCTTTCCACGGCTACGGTCTAAGCTCGAAGCCCCTATCTCTGCATCTGCATCTGCCATCGCGGTTCCCCATCCCGCGCATCTGATCGCGCGCCCTGCTGCCCGCCCCTTCCCCGCACGCGCGCATCACATCATCAGCCGCTGCGCCCCTTCCATGTATTCATCTATTCGCTTGTGCGAGATGCGAGAAGTACATATTTGAGAGCCCGCTTGCCGACGCCCGATGGCCCTCGCTGTGTGACGGCGCCGGCTGTCCGTGGACCGTAACGCAGTGCGTTTGACCCTCCCCTCCTCGTCGGATGAGCAGTGAGCACAGGCCAAGCCCACGTACGGCGACCCGAGCCCGCGCTGGTGTCATCCCGCCCCCGAGACCCTTACCCTCTTACCCGGCGCTCCAGTGGCGCGCGCTCGTCTCTCGGTCCCTCGGTGTGGTGTACGGACGCTTCCATCCGCTAAGGGCGCGGGGGGTGTACACGGCTCCATCGAGGTTCTATGCGCTATCCAGGTTCTATGCGCTAGAGGGATAAAAGGCGCGAGGCTAGCTGGCTGCTGGGCTGTTCCTCGCGTCATCGAGCATCGAGGTATCGGGGTGTTGATTCGGCCTGTGTGGGCTTGTGCCAGTGGGTAGTGCGAGGTACTACTGGACTGTATTGGTACCGCAATGACGATGTTTAGGATCTTGGGTTGCATACTTTTGAACGAGCTGGGTTCGAGGTTGACGTTGAGCTTGTACGTGTTAAATAAATATTCATCTTCACTGATCACTACATCGTTCTAACGACGTAACCCCATCCTGAGTGTATTGCATGCTCTGCACCTATCTGTAAACAAGTAACTGCAACAGATAGAGCTGCACAGTGCGCACGAGTACTACTTACCCGTCGGTTGGATGTTCAAACATTCATCGCGCTGACTGCGTGTGAGAACCTCGGACCGAATGGCCGATTCAAGTTACTCTTGCGATAGCCGCGAGCTGATCCCAGGCCTGAGCGAGTCGTATCGGGTGATACAGCACCCCGCCTTCGAGGCGAACTGCCTGACGATGATGATTGCAGCAAGACAACGGCAATGCGATGTACAGGTCCACGCAAACGCCCACCCGTGGCATAGTATTCGCGCGCAGACCGCGAGAAGGAACGGAAGCGCGACTTGTATAGTCTCCGGCTTGCGCGTACTCGTTGGCACACCGAATCCGCAATTCCTCGACTCGGACGTGGGAGATGCGATCCTCGAGGGCACAAGAAGCGACACGCACCTTTGTTCAATTCTGTAGGATCGCGTGACAGTGGAGGCGGCGTGTGTACGTCGAAGCTTGTGGTCGTGTGCGCAGAAGCAGAAGCGCGATACTTGTGAATCCAGATTGTACAGATTCAGCTGCTCTGCGTCGTGAGCTGTCAGTGGGGTAGTAGATATGACGGAGATCAAGAAGCCTACAACGACCGAAGTAGGCGTGCTATAAAGGAAGCCGAATAGCGTCATGCTTGTTTGCCAGGACGCGCGATGTGCTGTTCTCTCGCTGTACATCATGGTTATCTGGCGGATGGTCGAAGGGCCACTTCACGTACGTACTGCACGCTACGCAGCCCGAGCGAGAGAGAACGCACTCGTCCGAGGTCAGGTTGCCGCTGCCGTTCAGAGAACGGAAGGCCGGTCCGAAGTCGGCGGCACTCCTCATTATTGGCAGCTGAGAGATGAATCACATTTTGAAACACATTTATATCACATGTATACTGGAGCATGACATATAGGTTAGAAATAATGTAGGAGAGTGCGATCCAGGGACCCGTTGCGGCAAGTTTGAGTCGGTATGTGCGAAGATTATCATTAAGTAAGTAGATGGCGTCGTCGATGCAATAGACGTGTGGCGAAGCTGACAAGCGATGTTCGTCGGGGGAAAGCGAAAACCCTTTAACTGAGTTTTGGTCGATGCAAGTTTCGCGTAAGCTCGAAGGGCATGTACATACCTCATAAGGAAGCGCCTGACCTTGAATGATGTTCCAAGTTTGTGCTGACCTTTAAAGATTGTTAAAGGAAGCCCGCAAAATTCTCATCCCACTCAAGCTAGGCGACGACCTTGCCAGGAATTCGTAGGGAATAGGCAAGGTTTCAAGATCTCACAAGCCTACCTGAGCAGAGAGCATTAGCTGTCGTGGGATCTGTAGGTTCGCTTACTGGTCGGTAGTGCTGGATACCTCACGGTAGCCCACGGTACGCGCAGAGGCAGGGAGAACAGCCTGCGCGCGACGGAATGGACGCCGATGGGCTGCTGGCGCTCATGACGTCACGCGCTCGATCCCGGCCCCAGATTCCCGACTTCTCGTGCCGTTCGTTCTCGCTCTGGCGTGTTTCGACTCCTTCCCTCTCACCACCACCTTCGCCCTCTCCCCGCCGTCGCCCCCTCTCCGCCGTCGCCCCTTCGCCACGCGTCCTCGACCTATTTGCACCGCCGAGGCGTCGATACCGTCTCCGCAATGCGACAGATATACTGTCAGGCCTACGCTTCCGGGGCGGTATCCTGTGCGCGCGCATCTACTCATGCTCGCCTTCACCACTTCTCACTGACACCATTCAATAGGCACTACCACTAACATTTTTTGATGGGAGATCCTACTCGCCAAGGATCAGGTATGTTGTGCTTCCAAATCAGCAGTAGATTGAACTCACGTTCTCCCAGGAATGTCGAGCTTCTGTGTGTGGGGCGACGCGACGCGTCGGCACGGCGTTCGTGCTCGTAGGGAGCGTGTACGTGTCGGTTCTCGGGTTCTCGTATACATAGCTGTTCTACCTATGATGTCTACTTGTATTTTACACGCCAGTTTATGAATATATTCATTTCTAGCCACGGTCGCAGTGAATAATTGCCTAATTCGGAAAATATTATTTATATGATTAACGGTTATCGTAGGCAGGCTTCATCGACGTGCATTTGAAACTGCCTCTGGTATTTGAACGTGCGGAGGGTGTTACAAGGTTCACGGGACCTTGCAGGAGCTTTAAAGGTTAGCGAGACCTTCAAACGAATGTCAATGTTGACCTTGCGGGTGTAAGGTAGTTAAAGGTCCCCCGAAAATTGGCGTCGTTGGGGTCCTTTACATGCGTGTCCATGTCTTACAAGCCTGGCTGGGTTTTCCCGGCGCTTGATGCAGTCTGAGTATCATGCAAGTCGAAGGGCGGCGGGCACTGGCAAGTATAGCAGCGAGGACTCTTCACGATGTGCTCCCGCAGACAGCCTAGCCAGAAGATCTCAGAAGAATGTCGTGCTCCAAGAGATTGAACTGCTCCCGGACAGACGGCAATTTGGGCACGTCTTCTGGACGGAGTCCCCTGTTTCGGTAGTAGCTGAGGCCGGAGGTTGACGACATGTACTTGTAAAGCTCTGGATCGCCGAGAGGGTATGGATATTCTGACGCTGCGCGCGCCATGAACGACCCAGCAGAGCGCCGTGGGATGCGCCAGAGATTGACGACGTTGTCGTGCCCGTAGATAGAGATCTTCAGCGTTTCTGTTGGATGTTCGTCGTTTGAGTTGGACGGACCGTCCACTGCAGGATCGATGAAGCGGTAGGACTTGTCGTTGATGATGGAGACAGGAGGGGGGCCGTGTAGCGAGATGAGCGCAAACTCCTGCGAGTAACCCGGATCGAGGTGATCAATAGGATGGATCTGGAAGCAATGGAGGAAAGGAGCTGCCGCGCGCCGCTCGGGCGTCGAGCTCTGGTCCTTCTCAAGATCTTCAAGTATCTACGAATATTGAGGTCAGATGAAAAATCCTTCACCGGTACATGCACACGTACCTCATCGAACGTCTGCTGGCGGCTCTCCAGGGGCTTGTCGCGCAGACTACGGAGTATGTTGTCGACATAGACCAGGATTGGTACACACGGCACGAGTATAGAGAGCTGCTCAAGATCGTCGCCGTCGGGGGTCGCGAGGAACTTGCAACACATATCACAGGCTGTACGCCCCCATTCATCGTCGGTCAGAGCCAAAGCCGGCAGATGATCCGAATGACACACATAATATCCCGTTCGACGCGCCTTGGACATCGCACGTTCGTGCAAGTAAATAGTTCACACAGACGCCCCACTATTGATCTGTGTTAATGGGTGCAGGTGAACCGATATGGAGAACGTCTCTGACCATGCGAGGGTCACGCAGGACTGGCACGTATATGCCTTCATTAGGGCCGAGGCGTGTCGTACAGAGAACGCAGCGAGACTTGAAGTCGTCCCTAATTTGGGCTTGTGTGGTGGAAGGAAAGAAGTGTGTCAAATCATTGTATTCGAAGGACATGATTCGGCGAGATGGGTGTCGGGTGTCAAGATCGTCACTCAGGGGCGGCTTGTCCATGCACTTGCCGGCGCCGTTCTCACGGGGTACTTCCTGTACGCGAACTATCGATTGGCGCACTGGACGTGACGCACGGTAGGCTCGTAGGCTCTGACATCTTCGCAGGACAACATTGCAAGCACAGAAAAAGATGAACTATTGTGACTAGTGACAGAATTCGCAGGAGGAACCTAGCTAGACGGCGAAAGAGAAGAGATGGGCGTGGAAATGCATATATGTACGTATGCATGAAGGTCAGGAATCATGCTCATGGGGATGTGTATGCGTAATGCGAGCCAGAGGTTGGGGGTAGCCGCTCATGAATCATGATTCCGACGCCTTAAAAATAATCCCAGATGGAGGGACGCAAACGCACGTCGCTGGAGCAAATCGCGGGCGGGAGATGTTGCCTGTATATGGACGCATCAGCACATGCGACCTTGCGAGGAGCCCAATGGGAGGAGCGTACCATCAGCCAACTATGCCAACTACTCTGTGTAGGCTACATCCACATACAAGTCAGGATACGTGGGCCCCGCGGCTATCGTGTCTCGGTACAACCGGGGTTATCAGGCTGCTGACATACATTTTGATGCTGCCATAGTTCGTGTTGCCTCTGCCTCTGGGTAGGAGAATCCGAGGTAGGTCGTGGTCGGGAGCAAGCTGCGCGCGTGCGAAACAGACGGAGAAGCCGCCGCAGACGCGCGCCCAAACGAGCGCTCATCTTCGCGCTGCCACCATGTCTGTACTGCATACGACGTACAGCACTGGTTCTATGAACATACTCTTTGCGAACATGCTGTGACTCCTTTGGGGCTGTTGGCTATGTAAAGGAGTTCGCTGGCGCTGGCAATACGCCACCGCCTTCACCCGCAGAGTCATCAATAGTCTCCCTGCAGCCACTTTAGTACACGACCCCGGGTCGTGACGCACGACTTCAAGACGGGAGGCGGCGCCATCTACAGTGATAAGACTGCCAGAGTGGTCGCCGCGGTAGATGGGTAGACTCTTCACTGTACGTACATCGCGAGAAACCGAGTATAGATCCACCATGTCTTACTAACCTTTGCCAGACCTCTATAAGCGACAGAACTGAAACATAGCTCAGTTTGATAAGCCGCAGAGGCGTAAAGCGCGCCTTGACGTTCACAGCCAGTCAACGCTCTCAGCGCCATGCCTCGTTGGGCTTGTGGATCAAGGTTCGAACCGCATAAGAACCGTCATAGTCGACCTGTTAAGTCTCTTCCTTTGCGCCCCCTTCTCACGAAACCACGCCCGTATCTGACCCTCTCAGCGCGTGAGACTCAGTATTCACTGACTCTCCACTAGTGGCTGACGCTGACTACAGACCATGCACCGACAGAGCTCCAGCTGGCGTAGATGGATCGACAAAGCCCGCAAGAGCACTGCGACACCAACTCAGGCCAATCCTGAGATCTTGTCGCAATCGGATCAAGTGTCGAGCCAAGGGGCTGGTTCCTGCGGCGGCGAAGCTTCACGCCTCGCTACTCTAGGACGGATGTCTCTGGAGCGTTTCAATAGCTTGCATAAGCTTGAAGATCTCCATGATGCGATTGATGCACAAGAGCGAGCTGCCAAACTCATGCGTGAGGGACATGCGGACTGGCTGTATCTTGCAGATGATCATGCACATAGCCTACGGCGCCGTTTTGAGAACTATGGGGCGTTGGAAGACATAGACCGTGCGATTGAGTTTCAGGAACGTGCTCTCATCTTCACTCCCGGAAACAGCCCCAAACGGCCTTGGAGACTCGACTGCCTTGCAATATGCCTTCGTCTACGCTATGGCATCACCGGAACACTTCGTGATCTCGAAATGGCTGTCACAAAGCACCGACTTGCACTAGCACTCACGTGTGACAGTACAGACGGTCAACCTGGGTACCTCAGCAGCTTCGCCAACTCCCTGAGGTCCCGCTTTGAACGCTTTGGCGAGCTTCGCGACCTGGAAGAAGCGATTGCCGCGCATAAACTCGCTGTCGATCTCACGCCCGATGGCAATCCCGACCTACCGTTGCAATTGAGAAACCTCGCCAGCTCTCTGGTGTCCCGCTTTAAACACCTCGGGGAGCTTCGCGACCTAGAACAGGCGATTACCGCGAATAAGCTCGCGATTCGTCTCACGCCCGACGGCCATCCCGACCGACCGCAGGGAATGAGCAACCTCGCCGGCTCTCTGCAGTCCCGCTTCCAGCGCCTCGGCGACCTTCGCGACCTGGGAGAAACTATTGCGATGCAAAAGCTCGCTGTCGATCTCACGCCCGAAGGTCATCCCGACCGGCCACAGCGATTGGGCAACCTCGCCAACTCCCTGAGTTCTCGCTTTGAATGCTTCGGCGAGCTACGCTACCTGGAAGAAGCGATTGCCGCACACAGGCTCGCTGTCAATCTGACGCCCGAAGGCCATCTCGAACGACCCTTGCAATGGAGCAACCTCGCCCATTGTCTACGGTCGCGCTTTGAACGCCTCGGTGAGCTTCGCGACTTGGAAGAAGCAATTGCCTTGAACAAACTTGCCGTCGGGATCACACCCAAAGAGCATATCCACCGACCACTGCGCTTGAGTAGCCTCGCTGGCTCTTTGTGGTCTCGCTTCCAACGCCTCGGCAAGCTTTCAGACCTAGAAGAGGCGATTGCCGTAAACAGGCTCGCTGTTAGCCTCATGCCCGACGGCCATCCTGACCGACCACAGGGATTGAGTAACCTCGCCGGCTCTCTGACTTCCCGTTATGAACGTTTCGGCGAGCTGCGCGATCTTGCGGAAGCGACTGTGGCGGATAGGCTTACTGTCGATCTCACGCCCGAAGGTCACCCTGACCGGCCATGGCGATTGAGCACCCTCGCCATCTCTCTGAGTTCTCGCTTCGAACGCCTCGGCGAGCTTCGCGACCTGGAAGAGGCATTTGCGGTGCATAAGCTTGCTATTGAACTAACGCCCGAAGGTCGTCCCAACCGACCATATCAATTGAGCAGCCTCGGCTGCTCTCTGATGTCCCGCTTTCAACGCCTCGGTGAACTTCGCGACCTGGAAGAAGCACTTGCGACGCATAAGCGTGCTATCGAGCTCACACCTGAAGACCATCCCGGCCGACCAATTCGATTGAGCCACCTCGCCGGCTCTTTTTGGTCCCGTTTTCAACGCCTCGGCGAGCTCCATGACCTGGAAGAGGCCATTGCGCTGCATAAGCTTGCTATTGCGCTCACGCCCGAAGCTCATCCCGACCGACCGCCGCGGTTGAGCGGCCTCGCCGGCTCCATATGGTCCCGCTTTGGACGCCTCGGCGAGCTTCACGATCTGGAAGATGCGATTGCCGCCAATCAGCTCGCTGTCGAGCTCACGCCCGAAGGCCACCCCGGCCGGCGATTGCGATTGCACAACCTTGCCGCTTCTCTGGGCTCCCGCTTTGAGTGTCTCGGCGAGCTCCGCGACCTGGAAGAAGCGATTGTCGCAGGAGAGCTCGCTGTCGAGCTTACACCCGAAGGTCATCCTGACTCGCCAGTCTTCATTTCGCACATGGGAATCTTGTTGAAAGCTTTGTTTGCGTCTGAACCGAGCAAGATGCGCTTTAACGCAGCACTTGAACAACTTATGAAGGCGACGGTCCAGACACTGGGTAATCCAGAGTCACGGCTGAAGTCGGCTCGGGCATGTGTATCGTTACTCTCGGAATATCCGGAGTTCAGCTCCGCAGAACTGGTGCTTCAGGCCCACTCGAAGATCATCCAGATCTTTCCTGAGATCGTGTGGCTTGGCCATAGTCTTGAGCGTCGATACAGCGAACTGGCTCAGCTGGGAAACGAGGTCAATTCAGCGGTCGCTGCTTTCATCCGGTTGCACTCGAGACACCAGGCTATCGAATGGATGGAAGCCGGAAGATCCCTCGTTTGGTCGCAGATGTTTTCTTTACGGCAGCCCTTGGGGGATTTAGAAAGGGTGTACCCCAAGCTGGCCTCGAGACTACGGCAGATCTCATCAGCGCTTCAGCACTTGGATAGTCTATCTCAGCCTACACAGGAAAGGTTTCACCTTGATAGTGGCCAGGCAGTTGCCAATGCTGATCACGGTATGCGTACAACTGCCGATGAAGGAGTCGTGCTTTCCTCGGTAGACCGTCGTAGACAATTGGCCATCGACTATGACGATATTCTGAAACATATTCGCGGCCAAGAGGGTTTTGAAGACTTCCTGCGCCCCGCGAAGATCAATAGTCTTCTCACGTCCATTGAACGCCTCGACGGGCCTGTCGTCTTCATCAACGTCCATTCGTCTTCTTGTGACGCACTTGTACTCTTCCCGAATGGTGGGATCGAAAACATAGCGTTACCCAAGCTCAGCGAGAGACACGCGCAGGGATTACGCTCTACCTGGACAAAGCTTTTGCGGTCATCTGGTCTGCGTGTGCGCGGTTCAACATCGGTTGGCAGCCTCGCAGAGGGCCGCATGGATATCCTGGGCACGGTCCTTGAACGACTGTGGACGTGCATCGTGAGCCCCATTCTCGATGCACTACATTTCGTGCGTCTTTTCGTCTTGTACCTCAATGTGTGTCCCTCATTGAACGTTTTATAGATGGTTGAAGTACCTGCCGCTGAACACAAGCTCCCGCACATCACCTGGTGCGCGACAGGGCCGTTGACACAGCTACCTCTCCATGCCGCGGGGATCTACGGCCAGCCGCAAACCCTCTCGCATACATACGATTTCGTTGTTTCATCATATACACCATCTCTTTCCGCACTCCTTCGCTGCCATCAACAACCAGGAACATACAAGCAGTTTCGCCCAAACGTGTTGATCATCGCACAGCCGGATACTCCTACATACGCCTCTCTGCCTCACACGAGAGTCGAGTGTAAACGACTGCGTGCCGCCATGCCGGAGAAAGCGTACACCTTCAAGTCCCTGATGCACGAGCAGGGGACCGTAGCGAATGCTCTGAATGGTCTCGGACATCATCATTGGGTCCATCTCGCGTGCCACGGGAAGCAAAGCGCGGATAATCCGACGCAGAGTGCGTTCGCGCTGTACGACGGCGAGTTGACATTGGCCGCCCTGATGGGCACTATTGCAGGGAATGCGGAACTTGCGTTCCTCTCCGCGTGCGAGACCGCTGTCGGTGACGAGAAGATTCCCGAAGAATCTGCCCATCTTGCGGCGGGAATGCTCGCGGTGGGGTTCAAAGGCGTTGTCGGGACGATGTGGTCAATCGGGGACGCCGATGCGCCTACCATCGTGGGAGCGTATTATAGGCGGCTTCACAAGCTGAGAGAGTCCAAGAGGGAGGGTATCGTTGCTCCAGGATATACGGGAGCGGCGTATGCGCTACATCATGCCGTGAAGGTCCTGAGGGAGCGAGTAGGTGAACAAAACTTCATGAAATGGGCTCCATACGTGCATTTCGGTGTATAATCAGTTTCGTTCGTGAAGCTATTGGTTCATATATCTGGTATCTTTACATGTTAAGGATCTCATGTCCTTTCTGCCTTTCCGCCACCGCACTTGTTCCTTCAAACATTGCCCCGTCTTTTCGTATCCCCACGCGTTCAGCCGTCGGTGCCTGCTGTACTCTGTACTCCTGTCGAACAATTATGAGCCTGAATAATACAATCCAGGTACAGTCTCACTTTCCGCCGCTGAGACATTTCGCGTATTCGGTGCGTTTCCCGTCGGATCCCGATAATGCAGACTCGGAGCGGCGACGCGTGCTGTTATAGGGGACAGGTACGACATGATATGGCGCCGAGGGTCATCGTCCTGAAGACGCGGATGTACAGTATCCACAAGAGATTGGCAGAGCGTGCGGGGAAGCGAGGGAGAATTGTGTGCGCGAGACGGTAGTGGTCCGTAACTAGGAGCACAGATGAGCGATGGCCACCTATCCATGCACTTGCCGGCGCCATTCTCACAGAGTATTTGGGATTTCAGAACCCAGGTTCTCCATCGATTGGCGTATAGATGCACAGTATACCAGAAGTATACTCTCGCCCTCACGCCCCTTCGAAGGACAACATTGCAAGCGCAAAAAAGATCAACTATTGTGACCAGTAACAGTAAGTACAGGGTTCATAAGAGAAACCTAGCAAGACGGTAGAAAAAGAAAACGGGCGCGGAAAGATGCATATATGTACGTATGTAGGAAGATCAAGGATAACGGGGATGTGTATATGGTGAATGTGAGCCAGACGGTGGGGGTAGAGGATTGAGATATCACGACGACGAACGTCCCCGGCAAAACAGCGAACATTATGTGAGAGGACGAGATGGAGCAACGAAGCACATTAGTCCCAAGAAGGCGATGCGCTGTACGCATGCGAGCGCTTGCCCTTCTTGTTCTGGTCGTTCTGCCCAGGGCTACTCGGTGACCATGCGGGCGATGCTGGCGAGTACGCGGGCGACGTGGGGGAGTATGCAGGAGCTAAAGACGACGATCAGCGCTCATGGCACAAATGTAAGGACATGACCGGGACATACAGGCTGGGGAGTACGAGGGCGATGTCGGCGAGTACTTGGGGCTCGACGGAGACGCAGGCGAAGTCGGTGAATATTTCGGACTCGTAGGCGAGTACTTCGGACTTGTCGGGCTCATCTGCCCCGGGCTCGTCGGCGAGTCTACAATCATCGTCAGCACACTATTCAAACAGGTCGGTTAGACGGTTACATACATCTCGGCGACACGGGGCTGAAGCTCGGGCTCGCAGGCGAGTAGTTCGGGCTGGTCGGACTGAAGCTGGGGCTGGTCGGACTGTACCGGGGACTCGTCGGGCTGAAGCTCGGGCTCGTCGGGCTGTAGCTCGGACTCGTTGGCGAGTATCCTGGACTTGTGAGGTTAAGCCCGGGACTCGTCGGCGAGTACGTTGGACTTGTTGCACCAGCGCGCGACCGGTCGAAGAACGGACTGGTCGCATATGGGCTCGTAGCGCCCGCGAAAGGACTCGTGGCGCCGCCAAACGGACTCGTGGGGACATACGGGCTTGTTGGACTGTACATCCCATGCGGCGAGCTCGGGCTCGTAGCGCCGTATGCACCAGGACCGGGGGACATGCCGCCAGCGCCGAGTGGGCTCTGGCCGAAACCGAGATAACTCGAGTACCCTCCTGCCTCCTCCGAACCGTTGCTCGCGAGCGGCGAGAAGCTCGCCTGCTCGCCCTTGTACGCCTCCTGCTGCCACATCGGGCTCGAGCTGTCGTACGGCGTCATCGCGACCTGGCCAGGCGTCATACCACCGTCCACAGGCATCGACATCAGCGAATGGATCGGCAGACGATGGTCGACGATGACGTCCTTGAGCATGTCGATATCGAGCGCGACGTCGAATGCACCGGTACCCATCGGCGCGATCTGGCCGAACAGAATGTTCTCCGCGACACCGTGGCAGTCATCGCGCTCGCCAACAGCAGCAGCCTCCATCAAGATCTCGACGGTCTCCTCGAACGACGAGCGCATGAGCGCGCCAGTATCCGCGCGGTTGATACCGTGACGAGTGATAGCCATGAGCGAGCCGCGGTGCGTCATAAGATCGCACAGAAGCGCGAGATGGCGGTAGTTGACGTACGAACCGTCGAACTCGATGACGGACCGCAACTCCTTGAGGATACTGTTGCGCGCTGCCTCGATACCGAGCACGTTGAAGATCTCAACGCACGAGTTGCTCGTCGTCCGGCGGAAGTCGACGCCGTCAATCGTCATCACCTGCTTCAGGTTGACGCCGTCCGTCTCGAGGACCCACTCCTTGCTCGCCTTGGGCTCGATCAGACCGTCCGGCATGATCTCACGCCTATCCTGCTCATTCAAGAAGACGCGCTGCACGCCCTTGACACCGCGGAGGTTAACGCTGTTAAGCATGGTGTTCTCCAGCTGGCGCAGGAAGATATCCTCCTCGATCGTCCCGAGCCCATCATCGTCCTTGTCCATAGCGCCCAGCACACGACAGCGAATAACGAGGTTATCGCTATTGTCGTCCGACCAGATAACGAACAGGTCCGTCCGGAAGTTCTCCGCGATCTTGCCAGCGACAAACTCCATCGTGAGCTTACGATCGATCATCTTCGCGCGGTCGAGCTCGAGACGGAGCAACCACGGGCTTTGGCGCGGGAGGTTCGCCTCGATCTCGTCGTCGGGGATAGCGAAGAAGGACTCGACAAAGTCCGCGTCGGCCTCGATGATCGTCTCCTTCGGATTCGGGTCGTACCAGATCTCGACGGCGGCAGTGACAGTGCGTAATGAGGTGTACACGAGCTCCTGCTGGACAGTCTTCGCCGCGACCTGCGAGCGGCCGTACTCGGGCTCGAGATAGATCGTGAGCGACGGTGTCTTGATGTTCACCGCGACGTTGATGATCTCCTTCAACCGCGGCACACCGAGCGTGACGTTCTTCGACGCGACACCGGCGTAATGGAACGTGTTCAGCGTCATCTGCGTCGCCGGCTCGCCGATACTCTGCGCCGCGAGCGTACCGCACATCTCGCCCGGATTCGCGACGGCCTGGTTGAACTTCGTCTCCACCTCGCCCATCACCCAATCGAACGCCGAGCGCGTGAGATGGAACTGTTCGAGCACCCTCCTCGCCGCAAACGTCGCGCGCACATGCATCCGGAAATTCGCCGTCGCGTTATCCTGCGCCTCGCGGCTAAGCGGGTCATCTCCGCGCACGATGACGATGCGCTCGCACAACGCCTGCACCTCCTGCACAATGACAGCCGGCGGCAGATCGCTCGGCTTCCTGCGGTCGATGTGGAAGATCTGCACCGCGTTCTGCACGATCCGATGCAGATTAACCGGCAGGTAGATGCTGGTACTCGAGTCGCCCTCCGCGAATACGAAGTCGCGGAGCATCGCGCGATCTCGCTGGAGCTGCGCGTACTCCTGATCGAGCAAGTTCTGCAGATCCAAGCTATTGTCGTCCACGCCGACCTGGAGCACGCCAGGCAAAAAGCCGCCCTGGGGATCCATAACGTCCACGCGATAGTTATGCTCGAACTCGGCGTCCGTGAGCGTGAACGTATCGATATGCTGCCGCTCGATAAACGCGCCGTCCATCCCGTCCTCGCCATACACGAACTCCAGCAGATCGCCGAGCGAGTTCCGCACCGTGCCGTCGTAGTGCACCATCACGTCCTCGAGCGCCTTGACCAGTCTCCGCTGGATGTACCCCGTCTCGGCCGTCTTGACGGCCGTATCGATGAGACCCTCGCGCCCGGCCATGGCGTGGAAGAAGAACTCCTGCGGCGTCAGCCCGCGCAGATACGAGTTCTCGACGAAGCCGCGCGCCTCGGGCGAGAAGTCGTCCTTCGTGAAATGCGGCAGCGTCCGATGCCGGAACCCGAACGGGATGCGCTTGCCCTCGACGGACTGCTGGCCCACGCACACGGACATCTGCGAGATGTTGATGAAGGACCCCTTGGAGCCCGCCACGACCATCTGCTTGACGTTGTTGTCCTCCTTGAGCGACTTCTGCGCGTACCGACCGGACGTGTCGCGCGCGAGGTTCAGCTCGCGCTCGACGGAGCTCTCGAACGACTCGCGGATCGTCATACCGGGCTTGGCTTTCAGCCTGTCGTGCGTGGCATCGTCCACGACCTTGCGCACGGCCTCCTTGTGCCCCGCGATGGTCTTCGTGATGAACCTCATCGTGCTCTGGTCGGCGATCGTGTCGCCGATGCCGATCGAGAAGCCGTTGTGGAACAGCCAGTAGTTGACGACCTTCTGCAGGCCCGTGAACAGCGTGCGCGTCGCCTCGGGGCCCTTCTCGCGGAACACGACGTGGACCAGACCGCCCATAGACGCGCCCACGGTCTTCTTATCCACAATTCCATATACGATCTCGCCGTTCTCGATGAGAATCCCGTCGTCGAAGACAGGGTGCGGGCTCTTAGGATCCGACGCGCGCGCGATGTTCACGCCCTTGGGAATCGTCATCGACAGAATCTGTTTGCCCGTCCAGAGCGGCTTGGGCCGGATGATGGCGGGCGTGGGGATCTCGCCGTTCCATTCGGGGAGCCAGAGGAGGATGTTCTGCACGGCGTTCCAGTCGAGGAAGCAGTCGCGGAGGGTAAACTTGCGGATACCGCACAGCGTGTCTTGCACGATACCCATGACGGGCTTGTTTGCCTGCGGAGAGATGATCTACGCATACAAGCGTCAGCGCCTTTGTCCGATCCAGGGTAACATGAGGGAGGCCTTACCTGCCGCGGCACCCAAGCGATCTGGCTGAGCTCAGCCCTCGTCTCCTCGCTCTGCGGAACATGCATGTTCATCTCGTCTCCGTCGAAGTCGGCGTTGTACGGCGGCGTGCTATCAATCAAAAGCAGGTCACCAAACGTGCTCACACGGAGCGTGCGCGCAGGTATACTTACACAGATAAGTTCAGGCGGAAGGCTGTAAAGCGCACAACGTCAGTTATAACCCTCATTCGACGTGGGATGAGTGAGAACGCACTGGAGTAGGGCATCAACTTCACCCGATGGCTCATCATCGACATCTTATGCAACGACGGCTGGCGGTTAAACAGCACATAATCGCCGTCCTTCAGATGCCGCTCGACGATCCATCCGTACTGCAAGAACGCGTCCGTACGCTTGTTGTACCGCAGATCGATACGCTCGCCCGTATCGCGCACGACGTATCGCGCGCCGGGGTAGGCCGTGGGACCGTTGCGCACGAGCTCTTGGAGGTAGGCGATGTTGTAGGGGGTGACGCGTTCCGGGTAGGTGAGCGTCATTGCGACTGAGCGCGGGACGCCGACTTCGTCGAGCTCCAGGTTCGGGTCGCCCTACGATGCACATAATGTCAATACACCGCTACACTGAACATCAGGAGAAAGAGGCATACCGTGATGACAGTCCGCGCAGAAAAGTCCACACGCTTCCCCATCAAGTTCCCGCGCAACCGCCCCTCCTTGCCCTTCAACCTCGCACGAATGGCCTTCACAGGCCGCCCGGACTTCTGCAGCGCCTGTGGGATGCCGGCGATGTCGTTGTCCATGTACGTCGCGACGTGGAACTGATCGGCGTCGCATCAGCAAGTGAAAAAATGGAGAAGAAGAGATAAAGCGGACCTGGAGCAGCTGCTCGAACTCGGTGATGATGTGCGCGGGCGAGCCCTCCTGCTCGCTCTTGCGGACGTTCGCGGACGCCTTGATGATTTCGCCCAGCTTGTACGTCAGGTCGTCCTCGCTGCGCATCGCGCCGCCGTCGACGGCGATACTCGGGCGGACCTACAATTCCACAATCATTTTCAGCTCTCGTCCATCGAAAGTAAGGAATGTAGAGGGAGACGTACAGGAGGCGGCGGCACAGGCATAACAGTCAAGATCATCCACTCCGGGCGCGCGTATTCGTCGCTCAGGCCGAGCGTGGTGAGGTCGTTGTCCGGGATCTTGCGGAGGGTGGTGTAGACTTCCTGAGGCGAGAAGAGGCGTTTGCTCGGTTCGAGCGCTTTGCCGTCCTACACATCACCAGTGTGAGTTTCATGAATGAAGCAGAGGATGGGGTGAGATGGGAAGGGGCGTACGTCGTCCTCGTCCTTGCCCTTCTTGTACTGCAAGAACAGCTTCAGACCCTCTTTCCTGATCTGCGGCTGGACGTGCCCGCATCCGCCGTGCCCGGGCTTGCGGTCGCCTTCGTCCTGGCCCTCCTCCTACAATATCACCACACACACATCAGCGTCTGTTTCTGAGAATGAGAGGGAGGGGAGAGGGTGTACCTTGGGCTCGTCGGGCTCGCACACCGTCTTGGCCTTGCAGTAGTTCCATACGACGGCCATGCGCGCTTTGGCGTCCTTGCGGACGAGGAAGAGCTTGGCTTTGAAGGCTTCGTCGCTGGCCTGTTCGGTGTGCGACAGGTCGGAGTAGGTCGAGGTCGGGTTGAAGTTGACGGGAGATATGAAGAAGGTGCAAGGTCAGCATATCCGGTGACTGGGATAGCACAGTGGGAGTGCGACAACGGGAGTCCATCCATCCATCCGACAACAACATCATCTCCGCTCTCATCTCCCCACAACGACCACATCATCAACAGCAACGACAACAGCGACACGGAAAGGCCAACGCAGACCGCTCCGTCAGAGCGCCCGCACGACCACCAGCACATCCAACCAAAGCGGCGCGCTCAACGCAGCACTCGCATACAAGCCCCCATTTCGCCAACAAACGCGCGCGTCCAGCCATCCGTGCGCCATGCAATGCCACGCGCGCCCCCAGTGCTGGCCCGTACCCTCTCCACAACCCCCTAGCGTGAGCCCACTAGAGAGTATAGTGGAGAAAGCAGAGGAGCCCACTCGTTATGTATTGGGAAAGGGCGCGCGGGCGACGACGGGGAGGAGGAACGGCCCCCGTTGATATCCGCAATCCTGGGCGGGGATTGGGAGGGGCGCGGGACGCGCGTTGGGCTTGGGTCGCGTGGACCCTTGAAATACCATCGGGATGGACACGGGGAGCACGGCGCACTTCTCTCCCCCTCTTTCTTCGTTATAGAGAACACGAAGAGGCAAGGGGGGAGGTGCGCAAGCGAGAGGGACGCGAAGGACTTACGGCGTCTGCTTTGAGCTTGCCGCAGTTGACGCAGATGCATTCGAGGATCTTTTTCACTTTGATGATGAATCCTGTGAAGCGAGTAAAATATCAGCATTCTTTGTTCGTGCGAGTAGATGTTCGGAATTGGCATTGGGAGTGAGGGAGGTGCTGTGTTCGGGCGGGTCTGGCGCGCGGAACCGCGACGCGGGCAGAGTCACAAACACGCGGCGTCCGCGCTGACAAATCACACGCGCTCGGCCTGCCCGTCACTCCCTCCTCAACAATAACCAGTCCTCTGCCACCCTCCCCTCCCGCCTCTCTTCCACACAAAACATAAATCAAGATATACGCACCCGGATGAAACACCGGCCGCGCGAGCTCGATGTGCCCGAAATGGCCCGGGCACTCGGACATGCCCTCGCCGCAGGTCTGGCACTTGAAGTTGCGGTCGATGGTGCCCATGCGCGGGTCCATCAGGCCGCCCACTTTCGCCTTGCGCGTCGTCTCGTCCATCACTTCGGGGTGCTCGATTTTCGCGACGCTGTAGGCTTTCTGTGGGGGAGGTCAGGTTGGGGTGCGTGGGAAGAGAGGAGGCGGGGAGGTGGTGGACAATGGCATATCGAGAAGTTTGAAGGTATAGTATATGTTATAGTGTAGGGTGATGTAGGATGTGTAGAGAATGCATTGTATGTAGTAGAAATAGAAAAGGATGGGGCAGGGAGGAGAAAAGAGAGACGACGCACGATCTCCTCCGGGGAGAGAATCCCAAACTGGACCTCCTTCACGCGCCGGATGGGCGCAGCCGAGTACGCAAACTGATGGCCGATCATCCTGCTGCTCCTCTATCCGTTCCTTCGACCGGCCGACTTCTTATTTCCGAACAAGAGGCGAGACAAGAGTTGTCGCGCGGTGCGGGTGACGAGGCGGGTGGCGGAGACGCCGGGTGTATTATTTTTCGCTCCCTTGCTTTCTATTCGTTCAAGGATATAGATGGGAGATAGCTGGGAGGAAAGAGGAGGATATGCGGGGAGGTGTAAAATAAGGTGGTGGTGGGGAGAAGGCAACCACCGATGGTCGCGTCAGCCGCGCGGCGCGTCACTCTTGTCCTGTCCACTCACCATGACTTCGCTCGGAACCTGGCTTTGGGGCTCCTCCCAGCTCGACGAGGCTGTCGGTAAATACACAACCCTACTCTCACACATAACTAGTATACTAATATGATAATAAAGATAAAGCGACGAGCGAGCTACTTCCCGCCGGAACGGAGGACATCGCGCTGAACCTCGAGATCTGCGACCAGATCCGCTCAAAGTCCGTCCAGCCCAAAGACGCAGCGCGCGCCCTCAAGCGGCGGCTGAACCACAAGAACCCGAACGTGCAGCTCCTCGCGCTGGGACTGACGGACGTGTGCGTGAAGAACGGCGGCGACCATTTCCTGGTCGAGGTCGCCAGCCGCGAGTTCATGGACAACCTCTCGTCACTGCTACGCTCGCCCAGTATCAACGGACAAGTCAAGTCCAAGCTGCTTAGATTTATCCAGAACTGGGCGCTGGCGTTCGGGCAGAAGCCGCAGCTGGCGTACGCGGGCACAGTGTACCGCGAGCTCAAGCGCGACGGGTTCGACTTTCCGCCCGAGGACCCGGCGTCGCTGTCGACGGCCATGGTCGACACCGCCACCGCGCCGGAGTGGATCGACAGCGAGGTGTGCCTAAGGTGCAGGGACGCGTTCAGCTTTACGAACAGGAAGCACCACTGCAGGAACTGCGGGCGCGTGTTCGACCATAAGTGCTCGGCGAAGAGCCTGCCGCTGCCCCATTTTGGCGTCGCGCAGGAGGTCAGGGTGTGTGATGGGTGTTATAAGGATTTGACGAAGAGTAAGGCTGGGGAGGGGAGCGGGAGTAAGGGACATGCGCATGGACATCGGAGTAGTAAGAGTGTCCCCGGCGGGAGCTCGAGGAAGAGCGCGAGGGCGTATGAGGACGCGGAGCTCCAGCGCGCTATTGCTCTTTCGCTCCAAGAGACCTCTGCGCGCGGCGAGCACGGTCGGCCAGGATACGTGCCCTACCAGCCTCAGGTAAGCCGAATAAGTGTTAGGCGCCGAAGCACAACACTGATGTTATCTGTTCCGCAGTACGCCGCATCCGAACCGCCTCTGGCAGCGGGAGACGACGAAGACGCAGACATGAAAGCAGCGATCGAAGCTTCCCTCCGCGAATCGTCCGCCCCGCGTCCCTCAGCACCACTTGAAACGCCCCGCGCCGAGGCCCCATCATTCAACTACGGCTACGCTAATGGGACATCTCAATCGTACCCGCCGTACTCATCTTCTACCACGCCTACGCCGTACGCGCCATATGGAGCAGGAGCTCAAGCGGCGCCGGTACCGACGAGTCCGAACGAGCTGAGCCCGTTGGAGGCGGATACGATTATGACGTTCTCGCAGACGGTTGAGACGCTCGCTGCGCAGGGTGGGCGCGATCTGGGGAGGTATCCGGCGCTGGGAGAGTTGAGGGAGAAGGCGGCGGGGTTGAGGCCGAAGATGGCTGTGGGGCTCGAAGACGCCGGTCGGAAAGAGGGTAAGTATCATACGTCTCGATCGAGAGTAATGTGGCTGATGCTATATGGGACAGACTTGTTGGCGGAAATGAACGATAAACTGGCACAAGCTGTCAAGCTGTACGACTCGCTTTTGACGGAACAGCTGTCCCGCCCAAGGCACTCGTATGTACCGCAATATGGTCAACCACAGCAGGCGTACGGTCAACCGCAACAGCAGACGGCGTATGGCCAGCCGCAACATCAGGCCTATGGACAACCCGCGTACGGCCAGCAGCAGCCAATACAGCCCCAGCAGACGGGTTACCAGCCGTCGTACACCCCAGCTCCGCCACAGCAGCAACAGGCCTACGCTCCGCAGCGCCAGCCGACGCAGCCGTATACGCCGCTTCAGCCGCAGCTTACTGGTCTTCAGCAGCAGTACCCGCAGCACGTCGCGTCGCCACCACCTCTGCAGCAACAGCAATCATACGCCCCGCCACCTCCGCAACAGCAACAGGCATACGCCCCACCGCCGCCACCGGCCCAACAACAACTCACATCATCGCCTCCGCCCTCTCAACCCTCTTACGCGCCCCAATCATTCGCACCACCGCCTCCCCAACCGTTCGCGCCGCAGCCGCCGCAGCCCGTCATGTCACCGCCGCCGGTCCAGTCGTCGCCTGTACAGTCGTTCGTGCCGTCCGCCCCACCGCAGACACAGGCTTATGCGCCGAGCGCGCCGCCGCCTGTTATGTCGCCGCCGCCTGCGTCTGTCGTATCGCCTCAGCAGCAGTCGTGGCAGCAGCAATCGTATGCACCGTCCGCACCGCAGTCGTACGCACCACCGCCGCCCGCCCAACAACAACAACAGCAGCAACAACCGACCTACGCCCCTCCGCCTCAGCAGCAGCAATACCAGCAGCCACAACAGCAATACCAACAGCCCCAAGCCATGCCCGTGTTCCCGTCTGCGCCGACGACGGTGCCTGTGCCGACGTATTCGGCGCCGGTGGTGCAGCAGAGGGAGGTTGCGTTGATTGAGCTTTAGAGTGCTTGGGTTCGGGCTGTCGGAAGTGGACGGCATGGGCGGTGGATAATGCCAGTACTTAGGAAGAGACGAAGACGGTTGAGTGGGGTGGAAGGGATCGGAACGGACTGGATTGAAAGGATCGAGTACTTATTTTACGTGATGCTTCTTGGAATGAATGCGCGATGTGCTGGTTTGGAGTTGAGTTAGAGTGTTATGTATACCGATATGCTTGGTGGATAGGCTATAGTCTGTGCTCTATCGACGACTCAACGTCTACTGGTAGCGTTTACATGGTCTGCAATCTGGTGAATATAGAGACCGGGCAGTCCTTTGGCCCGCGCGGCTGCGAGCCTCCTCGTTGCGTAGACGGGTATGCGTAGCTTGGGCAGTAGGTATATATTGAGCACGCATAGACTAACAGTACTATGACGAGCGAAGTGTTAAGTACAGGTTCGTGATCGGACAGCTCGAGGAGTCGACGCCGCGTAGTTGCGCGGTCTCGGATGTGGGGAAATCGAACCCCGAGGCCAGCCCGAAGTGGCGTGGCAGCGCGTCTTGGCCCCGCATTTCACGGCCTTTCAGTATTAACCGTAGATCTTGATGGATATCTTCTACTGCCACGCCCAGGTCCTCATATGCGTCCCGGCGAGCCCCACCGGCGCGCTGTGTCTCTCGCTCAACGTTCTCTTAACCGATGACCAGATAGTATACTGGTCGGCTTCCGAATAAACAACTGCTTGAGTCTTACGTTCACAAAGACAAAGTTCTCGTCAACTTGAACAAACTCGACATGACATAGCAAGTGGTCGCTCCAAGGAGCGTGCTATACATAACAACTCTACGAGTCTACAGTGTGTAGGGGATATCGTAGCTTTGTGAGACGTTTTACCTCGGCGAACCTCACAATATATTCCGGGTAGCAATCGCGGAAGCTGTAGCTGAGCTTTAGATGACGAAAGGCTGGCAGGGAAGCACATTTATCGAGAAGATTGAATAAGTGTTGCGTGTTTTCGTCGGAGACATGGAGAGGGAGATGCAAGTAAAAATATCGGGCCGAGTTTATTTCCCCTCCCTCGAGAGGCTTTGATTTTGCATCAATAGAGTCGTACTCGACGTCGGCGGTACTGAAAGCGTCAGTTGCTGTGGACGCGGCGGAAAAGTATCTACCGAGGGCTTCCGTGAGCATGGAGAAGTGGGCGGCCTGATCTTGCTCCTCGTCCTCGTAATCCCGCCCGAAAGTTGCAACGCAAGCTGAACTGGGAAAGGCGAGGTAACTGAAGATCGAAACGATCGTGTTGAAGGATCCCTCGACACGGAGGAGCGCGAGGCGGTCGAGGGGCACACAGCGAAGGCGATGGACAAGCGAAGGTGTCGAATCGAAGAATGCATTGCCATCATCGGTACCGTAGTCGTGGTACACAAGTTGCTCCAGGCATGGAGTCGCTTGTAGACAGCGAACCAAATCGTCTACATTGCTCCAACATTGGACCTCCACCAAGATCAGTTGTCGGAGGTGACGTGTATGAGCCAGTCGTAGAGGCAACACGATGCAAGCTTGAAGTCGTAGTATCCTTAGCTGTGGCGTGGGCCCTTGCGAAAAGATCTCGGCCGAGAAGTGGGGGACGTCATAAACTGGCGGCGAGTCCTCGTGCCAGTAAAACTCCATGTCAACTTCCTCCAGCAGAGCCATCGGGTTTTGTTGCAGGCATCTGGCGACATGTGCCACGAATGCGATGTTGTCCGAACGGTTCGGCCCTTCATATGCGTTGCGGCGCCCGAAGTTGAGGTCCAGCGTCCGTACCCTTCCCAAGTGAGGGAGAATAGAGCGAATGGCCTGCTGGCACTCTGGCTCGTCCCATCGGGCACCCCAGGGTACAACAAATTCAATAGGACTCTGTGCACATCGCGAAAGACAGAGGTCTGCCCACTGCGGAGCGCCTTCGGTTCGCGGGAGCACCGACCAGAGTCCCGGTCGGGAAAGGATGATGGTCCTCCACCGTCGGCAGACATGAGACAGTCTGTGGTCCAAGGGGGCACAGCGCACGATGTCAATAGCTCGGAACCCATCGTAAAGAGCATCTTTCTTTCCCATGCTCAACATCAGGATTGTGACCAGCAGTTCGGGCGGGAGATCGTTGACGTGTGTACGGTGTGGGCCAGAGACTTCGGGGCTCGCCGTCGCGATTGCAACCTGAATAGACATCGCTGTCGGCCGTGGCTTGTCAGAATAAGCGGGTTTCGTGTATTCCGTATCGATACTCACTCGCAACGTCGACCCAGGCGGCTGGAGGCAAGGTGCGCGTGCAGCGCGTCCACACAAAGCCGGCGTGAGAACCGGTTGGACACGGTCCGATGCTGTGAGCGGAGACACTGCCCGTGGCTGCGGCCGGTGGCTTCTTGCAACCACCACCACGATCTCTTATAGCTGGAATGATGATTCTTTGCCCTTCATCGCGTCCTGAACGTCCAATCGCATAATATGCATGCCAGTCTCTCTGTGCCAGACAGCGCCACTTCGTCTTGAAGCTCGCTGGCCCTAAGCGGTTCGCGGACCTTTCCCTTGCCGAATCGTCCTTCTGGCTGGGGAGACTCGACAACCTTACCTTCCTTCTTCAACTCTTCAACAATGCCGCGCATTGCGAGCCTTTATTTCTTGTCCGATCTCAAAACCCACACGATCTTGGGACCATGACAGTGCCTCGAACCACACGTCGACCACAACAATGACCATGGTCACGACCTTGAACGGCGCCAACCACAACACGACTGACGTGCCCGTTTCTCGCAGTATAAAAGACCTCGCTCATAGGTCTCTCTCCCTTCACTACCTCAATACGAACATCCGCACTCCCTCACACTCTTACACGATGGGTAGCTTCGTCGAAGCAGGCTGGCACGTCGTTAGTCACAGTCCAGTTCCTTTTACGCGTCATGATCGCTCACAAGCTTGTTCTTGTTCTAGGCTCGCGAACTATATTTTGCGGGACGTGAGTGTGGGATTCTCGTAAACCCTTCTCCGGAGCACGAATGGCAGCGGTACGTGCGCCATGTTCGGTGTGAAATCTGCACAGACGAACGTGCCGCGGCGGCTTGGAAGCTAGGGTTCACGTCTGTACGTTCTCTGCCCCATGATATTAGGAATAGTGTACTGATACAACCATCCATACCAGGCCCTCGAGTATCTACACACGAACAATGTCCAACGCAACCCACCCCAACCTACACTATTGTCCACGCCACCAAGGGCACAGACGCTGTCTACGACATCTGCGAATGGTGCTTCCGAGCCCCAAAGGGTTCGGACTCAGGACCTTTCGGAGACTGCTGCCGTCAAGGTCGAAGACGTCGAATACGATGAATTGGTATACGAACCTATAGAGGATAAGCTAACGGATTTGGTTCCAGACGCGGCAACTTTAGCCGTGCTCGATTGTTTTCTTGTCAGATGGGACGAGCGATCCGGGGCGGGCTTGCGCCACGCCATCGACCAGCGGGGAAACCCGGCTTTGACACCTGCTATGCTGTACACCGATGTCGCAGCTCAACCTGATGGCAACAAGTACAAAGCTGTTGAAAAGAGCGGCGACGCGAAGATATTGTGCCCCGTATGCCTCAAAACGTTCGTGAATTTGAGGGTTACTGAGCGACACATCGACGGCTTCTTGTTTTCGAAGGACGCTGTTTCGCCCGAGCATATCGAGTACGCGAAGAGCAGTCAGTATGCAAGCATTAGGAAGTCCGCGCCGTTGAAGGACCCTGGATCGTGTCCTTTCTGCGCCAAGCAAATTCAAGGCGGAAGGGGCGACTCGTTGAAGAGGCACATAGGGATGTGTCAGGCGCATAATGCGGTCTAGTTACAGAGAAAGATGTCATCGAATAGGGTATACCGAATATAAAGGATGCATTGTGTTGAATGATTCTCGAGCATGATGAGCATTAGTGAGCTGAGCGAAGACGGGCTTGGTAGTCCAGCGACCTTGACAACTTTTGGCAGCGATACACAGAGTTCTGCATTGTAGGTTCATCGCAGTCCGCTAAGGTCACAAATACGGGATGTGCTAGGGCAAAGAAGAACGCGTCGTAAGCATGGGCATGAGCAGGCATGAGCGCTCGGCGGTGTGATCTCGGGCGAACGGCGCGCGCCGCGGATATCTTTCACCGCCACTACCGCCACCACCACCACCACCACACTCCTCGAGCTTTGTCCTTTGACTGTCACCTGCGCCGTACAGGCCGACTCACTCTGTGCCAGGAGATTCTCCGCCGGTTCTGCTGCCACGGCAACGCAACGCCACATTGCGAATTCGCTTCAGGCGGTCCTTCGCACTGTCGGCCGCGCTGAGTGGCGCGTTGCCTTCCGGCGTTTACGCTCCGACACAAACCTTTGGGACGCGGTCAAAGAAGAAGCTCCAGATGGCGAATGCAGGAAGGTTGTTGAACAGGAGAGGCGAAAATAGAGGAGAGAAGCAGGGTGATACGAGTTCAGAGTACGCGTGTAGAATCCTTCCAAACATGTGTTCTTGCCCCAGTCAATGCAAAGGGTCAACATCCCAACTGCCTTGCCTGTGATTCTACGCGTACGCGTCATCCATCGCTGGTCGTGCCTTTGTGGCGATCGTAACTCGTCCCGATGTGGTTCACTGGCGTACATGCATGCCACGCGTAAAGCTTCCCTTTGGCTTCGGAAAAGCCCACGCTCTATCAGGCACACCTTTTCTCTCAGAGAGGTTGCGCCTTGTGGGATTGTATCTGTGGTCTGAGCTCGGAAAGACAGGCTCGTTGCGATGCCGAAACGACATGGCGCTCGTAACCACATACTGTGCTAACGACGAGACAGCTGAGGCCGCTTGCTCATGATAGTATAAAAGACCCTACTCATAGTTTGCTTCAGCTACAGAACTCGTGCATGAGTACCTCGACCCCCTCGCACTCTTACATGACGGACAACTTCTTCGAAGCAGGTTGGGATATTGTGCGTCATCGTCCATTTTGTTCTTGTAATGTTCATGTTCATGTTCATGTTCCTTCCTACCTTAGGGTTGCGCTCGCTACCTTGCGACATGCGGGAAGGATAGCAAAGTATCCTTGGTGGAGGAGGAATGGCAGTTGTACGTTCGTGGTGCCGTAGCCGAAGTGGACGAACACGCCGCGGCAGATTGGAAGCTAGGATTCATGTCTGTGCGTATTTTGAGCATATCGAGGGTGTCAGAACAGATACTGACGTGAATGCCTACTATTATAGGGCTTCAACTCTCGGGGAACGAACCATGTATCGGTCGACCGCGACCCGTCGCCGCCACCTTCCAGATCGACGTCTTCACTTCCAGGCGTACAATCGCTGTCAACACCTTCTATGGAAGACCACTCGGGGTCCGAGATGCAAGTCTCGGAATGCTCGGCGACAGCCGCTTTCAAGACCGAGGATGGCGAGAACGACGAACTAGAGCATGAATCTACCGATCCATCACATGCGGAGCTAGCATTGTCCCTGCTCGGTCTTGTTGTCATCGAATGGGAAGGGCGCTACATGGCGCGTGAGCGTTACGATTCAGATAGGACGAACGTAAATCCCGTCGTGAAATACGCCACGGTCGCTGTATGTGATAGGGACTACGTGGGCGGAGGAAATCACGCAAAGATCAAGTGTCCTGTGTGTTCAGAGACGTTCGTGACGATGCGGACTGTCGAGCGCCATATCGACGGTTACCGATTTGAAAAGTACCCCAAGAAGGCTCAATTCCCATTGGCTCACTTCGAGTATGCGAATAGCGGTTGGTATGCGAAGCATAGGTTGTCCAAACGGCAGCGGGACCCGGGATCGTGTACCTTGTGCGGGAAGAAAGTCAGCGGTGGGAGAGAGGACGCGTTGAGGGTACATGCGCAGTCGTGCAGCAAGGCACGCAAGGCTACGGAATGTTCTGACAAATAAGGGGAATATGTTCAAGTAAGGCTTCATAGCTGGTATATTCATCAATGGCACCCTGTGTTCCTAGCAAGATTGTAAAGCTTTTATACTGCGTCAAAGGATAGCGACGAATACATTGGCAGGAGCCATGGATTACAACACTATTTAAGGCTCGTGGCGCCAGGGTAAGTACAGGCGATGTTTGGGTATGGAAGATATGATATCGTCAATAAGTGTTGGGAATCTGTCATGCATGCCTTCACCAAGCTCTATTTCGTCGGCTTCGTGCATGAGTGGCAGCGAAAGACAGGCATGAACGATTTGGGAGATCTGGGCGAGGCGCATATCTGAAGAGAAACTGAACTCGAAATGAGCGGGGAGACCCTTGTTTGCTTGGGTACGCGGGAGAGAGATGGTTGCATAGACTGAGAATATATCCAGCGACACTTTATCAAAGCAAGCATCGACTGCAAGCTGCCTGGAAGTAAAGTGGCACACAAGTGCTTCGGAAAGCATTGCGGCATGCGTGTTCGATATCTCGTCATCATGGGTATCGTAAAAACCGAAAGTGTGAACTTCTGTCGACAGAGGAATGGCGACGTAGCTGAAGATGGCGACTTGAACGGCGAACATGGTGTCAAGTTCAAGGTAACGCAAGTCATCGAGGCGCACGCAGCGAAGCGGATATATATGCGATCGCGTGGCGTTGAAAGGTACACCATCGTCCTGAATCCGAGGAAGATGGTATACGAAGCGTCCAAGCAAGGGGGTGGCTTGGAGGAATTCGATCACCCCATCGATATCATGCCAGCACTGAACATTGTAAAGCACGAGATGGAACAATGAAGATGCACGCAACGATGTTGCTTTTCTAGCGAGATGGTCGGTAAAGGAAATGTCCCTCAAACGCGCGACTTGTTCGCGACGAACTTCTTCCGTTAATGGAAAGTTGGGACTACGTATAAAAGCGTCGACGAGCTGGTAGGGAAAGTTGACATCCATTTCCTCAAGTATAGAGGCTGTGTGACTCGCAATAGTGTTTGTGAGAGCCTCCAGAACGTCGATGAGGAAGACGATCTCCTGACGACCGCGATGGTCAAGATGGAGAAGGTCGAGACCGAGATGCAAGTCGATAGAGCGTGCCCTATGCAGGTGAGGCAAGATCATTTGAATGGCCTGTCGGAGCTGAGGTTCAATCCAGAGAGCCTGTACATGTATATGGAGATCGAGAGGGCCGTTCGGGCAGCGTGTGAGGCAAAGTTCAATCCATTCAGGCGCTTTGGAGAGGTGGATGGTTGACCAGAGTGCTGAGCATGCTAGCGCGATGCATCTCCAGCGTTGACAGACGTGTGTGAGCTTGTAGTCAAAGGGAGAGCATCGATGTACAGCCTCAGCTGACCGAGCGGTCGCGGCTCCGCTCGAGTCGTGTACGCGCATCTTCATGATGTGCTCAAGCAGTTCGGGTGGAAGGTCGGTGATGGTGCCCATTCTCCTCAATCGCTCAGATAAAGCAGATCTACTTAATGTCCCGTCAGCGTCTGTCCCATTCATAGCACGTAGACATCAGTGACGTACTTGCTCGAAATGTACGTGCTGTGACGGCGAGAGGCAGGTCGCTCGTCGTGCCGCGGCATTATGATTATCGCACCCGTTGATGGCGGAATAATAGCGAATAATCGCCGTGCGGTCATATCTAGGCTTTCTTCGAACTTTCATCATAGACCACCATGGGCTCAACGATATCTCGCGTGCGCTCGGTCTTACGCCTACTGCTCGATATGAAAGCGGAGTTCGACGCGGTTGAAGCGCGGTTGAAGCGCTCGCCGGGTTTGCCGGCTTCCTCACCAAGCTCGGCGACGACCGAACCGTTCTGGATGGTGCCGCCTGCGACAATTGCAGATCACCAGCCTGAGAAATTGCCTGAGACCGTCGACGTGGTCATCATCGGGTCTGGCATAACCGGGGCGAGCGTGGCGAGGGCTCTTCTAGATGAGCATGGGTCGGGTCTGAAAGTGTTGATGCTCGAGGCTCGCGCGGCGTGCTCGGGCGCAACGGGCAGGTATGCCCTTGTAACCTTCCTGCTGTACCGTAAAAACGATAAACAATTCCTGCGTATGAAGAAATGGAGGGCATGTCAACCCGCCGCTATTTCACGATTATCTTGCACTCCGAAAGGAGTTCGGGCGCGAGGTCGCCGCCCAGACTGTACGCTGGCGCTTGTCGCACTTAGTCGCTCTTCAACGCGCAGCAGAAGCAGAAGACGCCACTGAACATACTCAGGTTCGAATAGTCGAGAGCTTAGACGTCTACTATTCGCTCGAGGCACTCGAGAAGGCGAAGGAAGGACTGGCAGCTTGGAAAGAGGATATGCCGGAGGAGTCGCGGGACGTTCACTGCGTTGAAGGCGAGGAAGCTCAGAACGTATGGTTCATTGTCAACCCTCTCAGTTATCTGCGACTGACATGATTCCATAGAGATTTCGTGTCGGGCCTGGCGCCTTAGGAGTTATCTCAACGCCCGGCGGGGCAGCTCACCCCTATCGACTGGTCACGACGATCCTCGCCGGCCTCCTCAGACGGCACGCAGGCACATTCTATCTTGCGACTCATACACCGTGTACAGCTATCAACTCCCCGTCAGACCAGTCCGGGCTCTATACATTGCGTACGCCTCGAGGTACAGTACGGTCAAGTCACATCGTACATGCAACGAACGGGTGGACCGCACATCTTCTACCTGGTTTCCGGACGAAGATCGCACCAGTCCGCGCGCTCATGTCTGCGCAGCGTCCTGGGACCGGACTTTCTTCCTCAATCACATCTCACCATCAGGACTTCTCATCATCCCAGTCCACGCTCGCGCCAGCGCCGACCGAGCCCGGCGGTCGCGCACACGTCTTCTGGACCGGTTCGATGGGATACGACTACCTCACTCAACTCCCTACGGGTGGGCACGAACTCATGTTCGGTGGCGGCTTTGCGCGCGCGGCGCACATCTCGTTGGACGAGATTGGCGAGATGGATGATGGCGGTCTGGACATCGGCATCGCGACACACGTAGGCGGAGCGCTGCCCATGTACTTCGGCCTTCAGAACTGGGGCAAGGAAGGCACCGATGGTGACAATGTTGATGAGAAGGAACGGTGGCTGGAAGGACGTGTGAAGGCGATGTGGACGGGCATCATCGCGATCTCTGTCGACGGTCGGCCATGGGTCGGCCGAGTGCCGACTAAGGTCTCCGAGCGCTCAGAGCCTCATGCATCGCTCGCTACGCGGGTGTACGCGTCGAAAGAGCACAATGCGCGCACTGCACCGCCAGGAGAATGGATGGCTGCAGGTTATACGGGAGAAGGGATGACCAATGCTTGGCAGGCTGGACGGGCGGTGGCTCCACTACTGCTGGGGAAAGAACCCGAGGAACTTCCCTTACCTATGCGCGTTACTGAACGGCGCTGGCGTGAAGCCAAACTCGAGAATCTTTTGGACCGGATGTAGCACCGTGTGGATTTGTTTCTCGCTGATGTCACTGTGGAGAGGGGCCGGGCTGCCTGTGAGGCCTGGAAGGGATGCGCCGTGGTGGCCAATGTTGTTCCTACTCTACGAGACGCGCGCCGAAAGGCGCGGACATGCTGACTAATGCGTGGGAATATCGCTCTACTACTCCTCCTCCCTCCGTCTCTCTCCCTCCTCCTTGGTATCCTACTCCATCTGCCCCCCACTAAATAAAGCGGCGTCCGCGCCGCAATCACGATACACGCTTCCTCTTCCTGAGTCGACCCTCCCATGGTGCCGTACCATCATCGCCATTCGTCCCACTTTCTCTCGCCTCGCCCTCATCCTCTGCTCCGCCCGCATCATCATCATCGTTGCCATCTCCTCCCATAGTCAACCGCCGCTCCACCTCCCTTAGTGCCTCCCAATCGTGTTCGCCCTCGCTCTCGTCCGTGTGCTCCTCATCCCCTTCCCGATTCCCATCCTCTCTCTCTCCTCCTGCTCTCGCTTGTGCGGTCCGACCCACCCCTACGTCAGTTGCGTCCGCGCCGTCCTTTTCTTTCAACGCCTGCATGAATTTAGTCTGCTCTGATGCAAGTTTCGTGCCTGCACGCGGCGTGAATTCGCGCAGCCTGCGGGCGCTAAAACGACCCTTGAGCACCGTTCCCGCACGATCCTCCAGCGTGTACGAGTTTGGCGCGCATTCGCGCACCCGATACGGTTCTGACCAGAACGCGAGGAGCTTCCGGTCCGCCGATAAGGTGAACTCGAGATCGTTGCGGCGGTATTGCACCAGCTGGCCGCGATGGAACGATCTGGCCCCGCCATCGCGCTCGACGCGCCGGTCGAATTCGGCCTTGCGTCGCAGCGCATTACGCAGGACGGCATCGCTTGCATCAAAACGTTGCTGTTCCGCATACGCCTGGTGCATGGCGATCTCGTCAGCGGATGGTGCTACGGAGGCCTCTGACGAGTTGGGGGACGACTTAGCATTGACAACGAGACCAAGCAGGAGCTCGCGTGGGGTAAAGCCTATGCGCGGAAGGATGCGATTGTTCAGAATGTTGACCGCTTCATCGAGGTAATCCGGCCACTTCGTTGGAAGCTCGTCCCACGAGCCCTCGACGTAATCATCTTCGCCTAGAGCAGGTGCACAGAGGTGCTTGAGAACATGGAGCAGTAGCTTGTTCGTATTCTCGCACAACCCGTTGATCCACGGTGAATATGCTGCAATGACCTTAGCTCGGCATCCGCGCGATGCGCAGAACTCACGGACGCGTTCATTGTCGAAGTGACTGCCACCATCAGTCATGAACGTTCCGTACGGCTGATACGTGTCGAAAATGCGCTTGAGGGTCTTGTTGGTCGTTGTACCGCTGCCCGCGACCCTAAACTTGTCAACGTAGACATGTTGCGAGAAGACGTCAACGTAAACACCTAACGTTTTGTGACCACCCTTTCCGACAGGAAGGGTCAGGTAGTCGCCAACAAGCAGCTCGAATGGTGTGCGACGAGTGATGGGGTCCAGCAGCGAGTTGAGGTGAGCCGGTCCGAAAGCTTTACACTGCGGGCAGTCCTGAATAGCCTCCAGGATGATATCGTCCAGTTTCGGGCAGACGATCCTGTCGAGGAGCGCCATCTTAACCGCGTCGCGGCCCCAATGACCGCCGTCCGCGTGTTGCATGGCCGCAAGCTCACGGGCTTCCGCACGTGTGACGCACTCGACCTTCGACCGTGCACGCACGGCTGTGCTCCCGCGCAGCCGCCACAATTTGCCATCTTCGAGGAAGTACTGGGAGGCGCGATGGCGTGCGCGCGCTTTCTCGCGGGGGTTGGACGTGGAGAGATGTTGCTGGCTGAGGATGGCATCCACGACGTCGAGGAAGAACCAATCGTCCTTGAAGCGGTCGCGCAATTGTGGTTCTCGAACGGGCAGCGGTTCCGGCGGGCTGTCTTCGACCCTAAAAACGTCGAACGCGAGGCCCGTGGCTGACTCCCAGTCCTCGCACACGTCCCATTCGCTGCCATCTCCCGCGATGCGAGGCTGGTTCTCAAATTGGCGGCTCATGCCGTCCGCGACGAGGTTGATCTTGCCGGGAATGTGTCGGACGTCAACAATGCGATAAGCCAGGACACCATCCCGCCACCGGGCGTAGTGTGCGTTCAGCTTTTTGCTGCGGATCACGTCTCGGAGTGCTTGGCAGTCGGTCTCTAGCTCGATGGGGAATCCCCATATGATGTCCGAAAACTTGTCTAGCGTGAACTTGAGTGCGGCAAGTTCAAGCAAGAAAGGGGGGTACTTAGCTTCGGATCGGGATGTTCGCTTTGACGCAAAGGCGATAGGGTGCAGGCGTGTGACGACCTTGCCGTTTGCGAGCGTAGTTGCATGCCGCTGTGTCAAAACACCTGCGAAACCCTCCTTGCACCCGTCAGTTGTCACGATGAATGGTGTGCCATCCCAGCGCGGTGCTCGCAGGACAGGTTCGGAGGTGAGGATGCCCTTCAGTCGTAAGAATGCTTCGGTATGCTTATCTGTCCAGTGCGGCGCGAGCAGATGTGCGGTCATGACACGCTTGTAGATACTCTCCGTGTAGGGCACCGGCAGGTCGACCATAGCAAGAAGATCCCGCAGGGGTCCCTCGATTCGGGCGTAGTCCCGGATCAAGTCGCGGAAGTGGCCGGTGAGGCCGAGGAACGATGCCAGGTTGAAGGCCGTCGCCGGAACAGGCCATTCAACAATGGCAGTCAGTTTTGCCAGGTCGGGAAGTACGCCGTCGCGACCAACTCGCGCGCCCGAGAACTTCGAGTTGCGCATGAAGCAAAAGAATTTCGGTGCGGATAAGGATAAGTGGCGTTCGCGAACACGTTGCAAGACTTGTTCTAGCTTCCCAAGCATCGTGTCGAAGTCGTCACCACATGCACCTCCGTCGTCGACAAAGAGCTCCATGATGCCTGCCTCAATGAGATCGTGCATGTGGCGGGCCGTAACGTCTGCGAAAGTTGTTGGTGCACCAGTCAAACCGAAAGGCATTCGTTTGAACCAGAAAAAGCCGCGACCCTCGACGTAGAAGGCTGTATACGGTCGCGATTCTTCTGCAATCTCAACAGCATAGAATCCAGAAGCAAAATCCCAGGTGCTCACATAACGCTGCCCACTTAATCGTTGCTGTTTTGCACGGATGTCCCCTTGTGGCATGGGTGGAACCTGAGTTGCCTTGTTCAACTCGTCGTAGTTGATACACATGCGCCATTTCCGCTCGCCCGACGGAGTGGTGGTGTTGCTACGTCGAGCTTCCCGGAATTCAACAGCACCCCGCTCGTCGAAGTACGGTTCCATGCCGTTTGCGACGCACTGCTCGTTGACAAGATCTTGCAATTCCTCAATGGATAGCCCGACACCGTCGTGCGCCTTCTGGGCCAAGGTAACTGGCGAAACGCACTTGACCTGGGAAGGGTCAACACGTTCAATGACATCAGCAGCTAAGAGGTCGTCGATAGTCTTCGCCATGTACTGGCGCTTCGGTGGGTTCATGGACTGCTGGCGTACTTTCGTACTGAAAGTTGTGCCCTCAGGGATGTGCAAGCGATGTACAGCATCCTTTGCAGGCAACACCTCAGTTACGTTTAGAGCGAAACAGTCGGCGTGGTCTGCGATGAGCTGCTCGGCGCGTGCATGCTGTTCAGGTGTAAGATCTGAGCCGATCGTCACCGCCTGCAATATGGCGGCGACCCGTGCAGGGTTATGCGGGGCCGACCGACGCGTGTATATGCCCGATTCGGACACAGCAAACACGTTCGTCGAGACGTCTAGAGGTTGCGGCCTCTGCAGCATGCTCGGTGCGGTCACGGTAGTCCGTGAAACGGGTGATGCAACATCCGTGGCCGACTGGGCGCTATCCTCCTGCACGAGCCTGATAGAGTGCGGGCGGCCCTCTTTCCAATCCACGACGAGAGTCTGGAGATCATCTGAAGTGCGGTGCGCACCTTCCAGCAACTTGTTATGCAATGTGACTGAACGGCCATCATCACCTGTGATTAACACCGTGTCAGGTGTGTAATCATGAATAGCGCGGAAAGCACGTAGCAGTGGTTTCCCAACTAAGAAGCTCCAGGAGCCTTTGCTGTCAAATACTTCGAACTCGCCTGTCGTCCGAACGCCGCCGATCTCAATAGTGCCATGCCAGTTTGCACGCGATGGTACAAGCTCGCCATTGGCCATGCGGAGAGTCCGGAAGGAAGTCGACCATTCCGTAAGACGATGTTTGACGATGTCGAAAACCGCGGAGGATAGGATGCTGATGCGGGCACCGTCGTCGAAGAGTCCTCGAACACGCGAGATTTCGCCGGTTGCACTGACGAGGCCAACAGTCTGTACGAAAGGGAGCGCATCAGGTTCTTTCTTTACGATGTTCTCATCCACAGAATAAAGATCAAAAACTTCATTGTCAACAGCGAGTACATGCTGCGGTACACAAGACGGATCACATTCTGTGGGGCCTGGAAACACGTCTACGTCCTCTCGCCCAGCCACCGTGCGCGAGAGGACTGAAAAATCATCACATTTGGGAGTTTCAGAAGGGGTCGAGCGTTCTCCCGTTACGCCGACCCGTCCCCATTTCCCTGCTCGGACAAAGAAGAAGCAGATTCACCCCAAGACTCGACGAGATGTATCTCTATCGTGCGGCCCTTGTTCGCATCCGGGAAGGCGCGGTTCAACATTGCACGCCACCGGGACTCGTACCCCGGCAGCCGCAAATCCGTCCCGTTCGGAATCTGACACCCTTGTCCACGGTGCCCGTGCGTGCCACAGCGATAGCACTCCGCGGAGCACGGCGCCGCCGTACCCGGCCGGAACGGTATCGGAGTATCCCAGGTGAGATCGCGCGGCCCACGAAGCTGCGCGGTCGCCTGCCGGAATGCATTGGTGTACGTCGCCATGTTCTGTGGGGTGTCGTTCGGCACCGGGACATTGATAAGCGCCGCAAGAACGGCACGCTGAGCCGCTGTGGGCATGGGAAGCTCTGCGACAGGCACGGCACCGGCACTCGCACTGCCCGTGGATGGCGCGCTCGCCTGGCGGCGAAAGATGGGGGCTTGAGTCTGGCCCATGGGAAACGTGGCAGGCTGGCGAGCATACGCGTTTGACGGCGGACGCGAGTTGGCAGCTTGAGTGGGGTACTGGGGTTGCGATTGGCTGCGCTGTGACATCCGGAGCGCCGCGAGCTGATTCTCCAGCGCGGCGAGTTTCTGGTCGTTTTTGCGGGCTCTCTGCTCGTTCGATCGAGCCTCCTCGGCAGCGCGAGTCAGCTTCTGCGTGTTCACCCTCTTAATGTCGGCGAAGAACTGCTCGAGCGTGGTGTGCTGAGTGTAGTTGAGAAGGTTGACAAGGGGTGCGGGTAGTTTTCGGCGCAACGTTGTGAGGTTCGTCGTGGTGCTTAGAATATTAGCCTCGAGAGCGAGCGCCTTCGCCGTGTTCGCGTATTTGACGTGCGACCAAACATCGACACCGTCCTCTGAGATCTTCTTGCCCAGCAGATCGAGCGGCAGTTCTAACTTCTCTAGCTCTTCTTCCGCGTCCTCGGGTGAGCGCGCAGCAACTTCGGGTGCCGGGAAGCGCGTGAGGAATGCAGCGCGGAGGGCACGGAAACTGCCACGGGTCACGGCAGGCTGGGCCTTGTACCATATGTCGGCCGGACTGCCACTCTTGAGGCACAATGGAAAGGCCTCTGCCTTTTCATCGTCGGCACGCTGCTCGCAGCTAAAGCACCATCCTTCGAACGAACGCAGGAAATCTTCGGGATTGTCGCCCGAGCCATTGAACTTCGCTGGCATTGCCATTGGGACTCGGCGTGCTCGGGGTGCGAACGGGAGTGCGTCGGCTGGTGTGGGAGCAGGTGCTTGGACCGCGATTGGTGCACGGGTAACTGCTGGAGGCGTACTTGGGACAGGTGTCGGGGCAGGTGGTGGAGGAGGGGCAGGTGAATTCGGGCGGGATTTAGCCAGTCGCGTGAAGAAATCGATGAGAGGCTGCTGCTGCGTGGACACCACGCGGCGTCGCTGAGGCGTTGGAGACTCGCTTTGAGACCGAGGCGGCGGGACACGATGGGCTGTTGGTGTTTTGTCGGTGTCCCGGCGAGGTGACGATTTCGAGCTGCTCGCTGTTATCGAGCTCTCTGTTTCGTCCTCGGAGTCCATCGTTCGTACTTTGGGGCCGAAACGACCACCGACTCGGGACTGGTGCAGCCAGTGGCTGTTACGGCCACGGCGACGTGCACGACTTGATGACATCGGGCACGGGGTGATTGGTACGGGATTGGCTGGATGGGCTTCTCAACAGAAATCTGTGTGTGAGAAGCAGGCTGGGGTGACGTAGCTCTAGGACTGGGAACTGGGCTGGGACTCGAAAACTTGACTGTAGCAGATACGTGGTACGTTGAATCGCACGCTCGTCACCACGATGGAGAGGGGCCGGGCTGCCTGTGAGGCCTGGAAGGGATGCGCCGTGGTGGCCAATGTTGTTCCTACTCTACGAGACGCGCGCCGAAAGGCGCGGACATGCTGACTAATGCGTGGGAATATCGCTCTACTACTCCTCCTCCCTCCGTCTCTCTCCCTCCTCCTTGGTATCCTACTCCAACTGCCACAGCATGTGCGCATCAGTCTCTACGAGTGAATTGGTTTCAACATCCCTCTACAACTCTGGCATACATTGTTAGTCTACAAACAAACAGTATACACGGCGTTAGACAGGCGAAGACCACAAGGCGGGCGCTGGAAGACGATGTCATAGTATCCGCGGTTTTCCGGCAGGGAGATCACTCAAAGGCGACAAACATAGAGGAGCACGCTGAGTGATAGACTCATTGTAGACTGTGGTATAGAAAGGAGAGAAGACTGAAAGCGTACAAGGGAGAGGCGTACATAAAGAAGTATCAGTTGGCAGCCTACATAAGTGCAGTCACTGTGAAGGCGAGGTCAGGGTCGAGACCAGAAGAAGAGGGTGTATCTGTGCGAATCTCTTGTGCACCAAGAAAGAGCGGCACGTCTCGCAATCATAGATCGTGGATGAATGAACCAGCGCGCAGCTTTGACTAGGGTATACATGACTGGACAGCACACGGCATGATCACCATCCAATCCGGACAATCTCCGGCTCGTCTGTAACAACAGGCTTCACGACCTTCCTCGGACGCCCAGGACCGCGCTTAACCTTGGGCGGCTCGAACACATGAGCGCCTTCGACCGGCTCTGGTTTGGGAGCCGGAAGAGGATGCTTGCGTGGCCGTCCTGGACCGCGCTTCTTCGGTGGCTCGACTGGTACGGGAACAAGTTCCTGCTTGATCTCTGGCGCTTTGCCTTTCCCGCTGTCGACCGTGGGATCGGCGGCTGCGAGACGAGCGCGACGGCTACGACCCTCGCGGATAGACGGCTCGAGGTCTTCTGGGAGGAGTGACTGTGAAACGGTTATATGGCGGCCGAGCACAGTGCTCCATGTATATTCGTCGTCGAGTACCTGCACGGCGGACGTAGTTAGTTCAGCGGCAGAAGGTGCACAACATGATGAATCACCTTGGTGAGCACATCGAACGCCTCGATAGTCGCATACGGGGCGCCCGTTCGTGGGTCACGATATTTCGCCGGAAGACCAGTGACAGCGCATGGAGGAACGTATCTTGCTGAGGGTGAACGATTGTGAGTGTTGATTCGTGAGGTGAACATGCAATGTCAAACTTACACATAGGCCGATTCTCCGCGTCGGCGTATACCTTCGCGTTCTCCCAATCGAAGTGGGTGCCGAAGAGCGCGCGCATCTGGGAGACCCATGATGGAGGTGGTGCATTGGTATCTTGTGTGATCTCGTGCACGACGTATTGTCGTGCAACGGTTTCAAATTTGGCGATAGGCTTGGTGCTCGGAGTACCGGGTACAGGGCCAGTAGAGGGGCCAGCCTGCGGCGCTGTGTCGGTCATACATTCAGCGTTCGTAGGACTATGGACAGTGGCAGATGGAACTCACGCGACTCTTCCACGGGAACATGCACCTCCTCTCTTTTCGACACCCATCTAACTAGCGGACCGCTCACAGTTGGCCTAACGACGTGTGCCTTCTTTCGCTTCTCTGCCTCCAGTGCAAGGTAATCTCGATGAGCAGCAGTGTTACCCTCCTCTGCATCCAACGCTTGCGCGAGCAACTCGGCTTGAGTGGGCGCCTTCACTTTCACGATAGATCGTCGGCGCGGCGCAACGCGCGCGCGCTCTTCCTCGGATGCCAAGCGTTTGAGAGACGCTGTACGCGCCTGCTGAGCAAGTGAACGCCCACTCTGCCGTTTCTGAAGTGGCTGCGCGGCTGATGGTGAGGCAGGTGAAGGCGGTACGACTTCGCCGGTAGCAGCATCGATCGCTACACCGAGAGAGACCCGTCGTTTCTGCTTCGGTGGCTCACGCGCGGAGGTGTCTTCATGTGCGGTCGGGTTGAAAGTTACGCGTTGCCGGGCGGCCGCAGCGGCTGTGGCTTTCTCCACCCTAGATCTTACAGTCTATGTAAGACACGCAAAAATTCAGCTGAAGTCGTACAGAGCGCATGCTGATTCATCTATACCTTACGTTGTCTTCGTTCGTCATCGCGTGCAGCGCGTTCGGCGACTTCGGCTGGTTCGCCTTGTTCTTCCTCGTCGGTGCTCTCGAAGTCGGAGCCGAAGACGTCTTGCTCATCTATTTAAATACAACTATACATATTTAGGTTGCCCGGGTAACAAGGAAATGGAGTCGCATACCAGCTGCGAGCTCAAAGTCGACATCATCTTCGACTTCTTCAAGGCCAGCCGCGTGCATCTCAGCCAGAGCCGCCTCCATCCTATTCCCAGCGGTGCTACGCCTTGAGCGGCGCCGCACAAGCGAGTCTTCTTCCTCCATTGCGAGCTACGCGGGTGTGACAAAGATAGATATATATTCCTTGAGCCTTGGAATCCCGAGAGGGCGATGGTCGTGGTAAAAGTCCAAGACGCGTCTCGACGCGTCGAGCGCGCTTTGCGCTGCCTTGTCACTCGCCTCCTTTCACCACGTTCCTCCTCCCCAGGCGTTATGGCCCGAAAATACTGGCGCACCGAGCTCCCTGGGCCCTCCCACCTTACCCGCGTACTGCAGAACCTGCGCCGGGAGCCGCGGCCCGCTCTCCCGCGCCTGCGCGCCTTACGCCTAACCCTGGCAGCGCGTAACGACCATTTTGCCGCAAGGCACTTTGTGAAGGAGGAGTTGCCGCGGATACGTTACGCGAACCCGCGCTTGGAGATCACTGTGGAGAAGAAGGAGAAGAAGGAGGGTGAAGCGTGGCCCGCGACTATTGAGCTGGCGTATGGTATGTATATATTCTCAACAATTTTGTCAAGGTACCAGGCTAATATTCTACTATAGCTGACGGAGCGACCGAGACACATGCACTGACAGAATCTTGGTCAACCGATATCCTTACTCGCGTACTTGACGCAGGTGCTGGTGACGGCTGGAAACGCTGGAAAGAGACCCGCGCCGCGCAGGGTCTCCCGCCGCTGGACCCACCGGTTGTACAACCGCCGCCACCACCCAAGACTAAATACGGTCGGCCCGCACTGAGTCTCACACACAAGCCGGCGAAGAAGGTGTTGGGGGCTGAAGAGGTCGTCGAAGCGGAGGGTGCCAGTCCAGCAACGCCAGACTTCACGAAGACGGGTGCAGCGATGGTATTGCCGTAGTTGGGGCGGAGACGATACTGATACTATGTGGCGATATATTACACTGCTCCGAGATAATTGTATGGGTGTTGCTACCAACATGAACGGAATGGGAGAGCAGTCAGGCAAGCGACAAGCCTCGCCGGAGAGAACGTCCATGAAAAGATTCGGGCGGAGACCTTACCCCTTGAAAGAAATATGTGCCCACCGGATACACGGCCGTGCTTGGCGCCTATCGCAGTCGCAGTCTTGAAGATATTGGACTCCTTGACGTGACCCGAGGAGCGAGCCTCATGTAGCCCTCATCAGATGGGGCGCATCTCAGTCTCTCACCACCACCACCAACCTTGAACCCGACCTAGTCATTTCACTATATGGTGTCATCTCCATCGCAAACACTCGTCGGCCTTCCTGACGATGTCTTGTGCGAAATGTACAATGTACTCGCGGAGATTGATCCTCCTCGCGCTGCCGGTCGAAACGTTCGGCGCGACATGAACCACAACACTCTAGGGTGGATCAAACTCACGCATGTGAACCGGCGCCTGCGCGGATTGGGACTCAATCTCGCCACTCTCTGGGGACGTGTCCTATGCCTGCTCCCTCGAGGATGTGAGGAGATCCTCGAGCGATCCCAGAACGCGGCCCTCGTGCTGCACCTCGGGCCAGTCAGCTACACGACCCCCGGAGATTTCTTTGAAATGCTTCCCATTTTCGACATTCTCCCCCGCGCATATAGCATCACGGATCAGCTGTCGAACGAGCATCCTCTACCTCGAAGAGAGTGGTGGTTGTCGTCGTCTTTGGACAACTTGCGGCACCTCGATCTGAACGCCATGAGCCTACCTATGCATACACTAGAAGATCGGGGTCGCATCGTTGCTCCCGCTCTATGTACCTACAGAGCAGCCTTTGTCTTCGTTCCCTTCACAGCTCCTTTGCTTCGCAATCTCCACCTTTCATATACAGCGCTGACGTGGATACAACTGCTGGACATCTTTTGCGCCTGTCCCTTGCTAGCAGCGATCCATGTCATAGGGTTGCGAAACGCTGCGCCATCGACGCGGCCCACCGTTGTATCCCTTCCACACTTGCAACATCTTGCCATGTCTACCCAAGGTCATCAGGATATTCTCAACCTCATGGACCATCTCCGATTCCCAGAATCTGCCAACTGCTCTTTCGACATGTGGGATGAAGACTCCGATAATATGTCAAACTTTATACGTTCCTGTCTCACTCGACGTCAGCTCGAGTACTCTCCTCGAAACGCCCTGAGTATCACGACATGGAGAGATCCCGCGGCAGTCCCCGAGGAGAGCGGACTTGAAAGCGGGTTCCGTATCTCTCTCACAGAGGCTTGCAATGAAGCATCTTCCCGTTACGGAACAGCACCCACCGACGGCGGACTACGATTGGAGACTATACTTGACACGAGCAACGAACTACAGCTCGTCAACGCGCTTACACATCTGTCGCCCGGCGCCTTGCGGTCAATTGATACCGTCGCGTTCTACGCGGGGATCGTACTTGACCCACCATATGACAATTGGCACGATCCCCTCGCGACATCAGTAGATGCGTTTGCTAGTGTGTGGCGCGCTGCACGCGCACTGCTGAGAGTAGAGACGGTCTACTTTAGCGACATTGGACAGCGGTCGATGTCCCTGCTTATGCCTCACCCTGAATGGACGGAGTCTACAGAAGGGTCCACGCCGGACGCGTGTATCGCGTTCCCCGCTCTTCGCTCGATTGTGGTCAGCAGCAAGTACAGGGCGCCTTCTGAAGTTTGGAGTGTTTTGTTGGAAGTAGTCGAGAGGCGTCGGGAGATCGGGCGACCTGTTAAGCACGTCGTCCTGGTAGGGAATGGACCATGCCACACTGTCGGAAATCAAGCGGATGTTGAGACCAGTCACCATGACGATCGAGGTCGAGACGATTGGAAAGCCATTGTCAAGGAAGACAGGTCGTGGGACGCTTTGCAATCTGGTGACGTAGAGGTTTTCGACTTGCGCGCAAAGGTCTGCCGCTGCCGTACCTGTAGTCTATCGCAATCATGAGTAATCGAGCACTATGATTGAACATGTTCTCTCGAGCAATATAGCAAGATGTCAACACGATCGTCGAAAGGGCACGGCAACCGCCGAGAACTCGGCTTGCAAGCGTGGACTTCATACGACGCGACTTCGTCCGAACCACCATGCCACCTCAAGCGGTACGTCGAATATCATGACGTCAGCTGCACTCGAAGATATACTCACTTTCGGACCGCAGATAGTGGCGCGGCTTCCTCCTGAACTCCTGCTTCGAATCTTCCTTATGATTCATCAAGAGTATCACTGGGACCCGTTCGAGAAGGCACCTCCGTGTAGTGCAGTCTCCCATGTGTGCAGGCAGTGGCGAGCGGTAGCACTGGGGACAAGTCAACTCTGGACACGCATACCGCTTCACTCTGCATCCTGGACATACCAATGCTTGGCGCGATCTCGGGACAACTACGTCGAGGCAGTTACAAAGTTTCTCGCTTACGACGACGAAGCGGCGCGCCAACTTCTCATGCTCGTTTGCTCCGAGCTGCATCGAATCTCGAAGCTGCTGATCAGCACTTCAACCAGCTATGACGACTGCGAGAAGCTACTCGATGAATTGTATACTGCTCTGTCTTCGAAGCCCGCGCCCAAGTTGCGGGAGCTGGAGATCAGTATATCCGACGACATTGACTTTGATAGGCCACTTGTCATCTTACCGAACGGCATGTTCGCATCGCAAAAGCTGCTGTCCCTCGACAAGCTTGCTGTTGAATCATGCGAAGTAACGCTATCATGGTCGAAATCCCTCATTGCGCCCTCCCTGCGTTGCCTCCAGTTGGTTGATGGATTGGCCTGGAGAACTGTCGACGAGATGGTGCAATTCTTTGAGCTTGTCCCCAATCTGGAAGAGCTGTCAATCGACACCATCAATCCTCGCATATGCTGCTTCGTCACCGGCGTCCCGCCAAACCACCCCCGGGACAGCGTATCTCTTACCAAGCTCCGCGATCTCCATATCACGACGCGCTACGTCGAACTCTTCACAATCTTCGCCCATCTATTGTTCCCTCTCGGGACCGACATCTACATCAGTCTCTCTGAATGTGACACCGATTTGGACGGCGATGCCGAAGAGTTGGAGATTTTGAACACCATCAACCTCGGTCGACGTGCATTCCGACAGCACTTTGCCCCTGCTGTCGATGCAGGGATCGGACATCCTCAGCTGCGCATCACATCACACGGACTGTATTGTCCGTGCGAATTTCCTGGCTGTCCGCATTGCGACTCTTCGCGTCCACCGCCAGACGATAACGACACGAGCCAGGCTATGACCAGGAGGCTCACCAGTCGTATGACCCTGCCATTCTGCATACCGAAGAGCGCACCCCACCTCATCCGCTCTTCTTACGCCATGATACTCGAACAACCCGTCTTTCAAGGGACTACGTCGGTTTGTATCGCGGGTATACTACCGCCTGAAGCATGGTCATGCTTGAATATCTGGACCTCTGTCGAAGAGCTGCATATCACGAGATTAGCCAAGCACGCACTGGCGGGGTTTGTCGCTGCGATGCACCGTCAACACTTTCGCCTTTTCCCCGCTCTACGCCGTCTACAGATTGTAAACGCGACTATTGTCGAGCCTGATGGGTCCTCAGACAGATCTGAAGCTGCTGCGTACGAGCCTGTTTGGGGCGAAGGCCTTCGGGGAACAAACGCGGGCTCGTTCTTGGCTGCTATCAGGGTGCTCTCAACGCACGAGCACTTCGAGCACTTGACGCTTACGCAGTGCGCCATGTCGACACGCGTACTGCAATCGACAAGGGACATTCTTGGAGAGGGACGGGTGGAAGCAGATGTGGAGACGCCTGAGGAACGGTGTAAGTGGCGAGAAGAGAGGGAAAATGAGTATGACCTGGATCGGCCAGAGACTTGGCATTGGCGCCCGTTGCCGGATACAGATTAGTTGATCGTGAGTATGAATATTTCGATCTATGATAGTACACTATCGTACAACAAACAATGTCATCCTGAGATCATATTGGAGATCCAAGCACATAAAGCAAGAGCGACGATGGCCGCAGCTAAGTCGTCCAATAGGGCGCCGACCATCTTGATATATTTGAGCCCATGCGTGATGAGCGTAGGTAATGGTGGCGGCAGATGGGGCAGAGCAAGTGCAAGCAGCATTGGCGGCTGAACTGCGTCCTATTCGAGAGTTATGAGCGCACGATCGAGTTTCAAACAGCGAGAGCTTCGTACCAGGCCGATGAATATCCTCAGCGAGTGTAGACACAATTCGAGCGTGATGAAGGCGTAGAAGAATGGCTGTGTAGAACGCGTTAGCCTCGCCCTTTGCTGCACGGCAACACGCATGAGGTGCTTACCATAGGCTGTACACCAAGCATGCGTGCTGCACCTTGTCGTGGGCGCTCGGTGATCAAACTAGCCCAGCGACTGAAGCCTGCCGCTGAACCGGAAACGCGTGGCTCAAACCAGAACACAAAGTATCCGACGAGAGCCCATACGCTCAGTAGGTGGATCAGAGGCAGAAGCTTGTGTAACAGTGTCCTAGGTTTTGGCGGCGGAGGCATCATGCCCATACCGGGAAAGCCGCCAGGAGCCGTGCCGGGAGGTCCTCCACTTTGTAGAGACTGCATAAGTGCGGCGAAGGGGTCATCGGCTGGTGCGCCTGGTGCGCCTGATGTGGAAGGCAATCCTGCGGGATCTGGCATTCCCCCGCCCAGGATCATGCGCATCATTTGTTGCTGCATTTCGGGCGACATCATATTTGGGTCGTTCATCGCCTCCAAAAGGGTCGGGGTGCTGGTACCATTCGCGGAGGAGTTACTGGTACCCTCGCCGACAAAGCTCTCGAGCTGTGACGGCTGAGTATTCGTACGTATGGGCCTGTTCGGGAGAGGCATGTCCGGTGGGTCTGCGAGGCATGACGCGCATCTTCTCAGAAATGATGTGGCGTGAAACGAAAGTCCAAACAGGGCGTACCGTCATGGACGAACTGAGGTGCATCTTCACCGCGCGCAGAAGTAGTTAGTTTGGATAGGCGATCGGTGCCGCGAGCTAATATAGCTTTTCTACGCGCTTCGGCGCGCTTGGCGGCGGCAGAGGACATGGGTGGTTTTCCGATGTAGTCGTGGTCGGTGCTAAACGCGATAATGACACGCAGCGCGCGCGAACCATCATGTCATGATCTGCGCATCCAGATACACAACGACTTGTCTCGTGCCTTCAACCACCACCAGCACCTCCCTCTACTATGTCGCGTCAGGATAAAGCTACTACTGAGCGCCATACGCGCCAATTGCGTGAGCTGGTTAAGAGGCCGGAGAATAAGGTGTGCGCGGACTGCAAGCGTAATGGTGAGCGCGTCTAGGCACATTTCTGGAGCATAGCCAGCTCAACGCCAGATAGATCCTCGCTGGGCATCGTGGAATATGTGCGCTACGCTATCACCTAGTCATCACACGAACGACTAATTCGGTACACAGTGGCGTGTTCTTATGTATCCGTTGCTCTGGAATCCACCGTGGCATGGGCACCCATATCTCGAAAGTCAAGTCGATTGATCTTGATACCTGGACGCCTGAGCAGATGGAGGTACAAGTCCATGTACGGTTGCATGATGGGTTATGTCTAATTGGAACAACTTTCCTAGTCCATCATGAAATGGGGCAATCGACGTGCCAACGCGTATTGGGAGGCACATCTCAAAGCTGGCCACATACCACCGGAACAGTAAGTGACTAGATAAAACCAGCAGGCCGATGCGCTAATGGGTCTCTAGCAAAATGGAATCGTTCGTCCGATCCAAGTACGAGTCCCGACGATGGGCCATGGACGGCCCGCCTCCACGCAACCCGTCAGCCCTCGATGATGGCGCACCTGTTGAAGAAGCACCAGCAGCACCCTCGCCAGCGCCAACACCCGCGGTCCAGGCCGCTCGGGCTATGCCTTCTCGTGCCTCTCCAGCACCACCTGTTACCACGCGCCAACCGGTCGCCCACCAACTTCTGTCCGCTCAACATGTCCGCGCTCAGGCCTCGCGTCCAGCTGCAACCCCGGCCCCGGATTTATTTGGCTCTACGCCCTCTCCCGCTGCTGCTCCCGCACCCGCACCCGCTGCGTCCGCACCTGCTCAGCCCGCAAACGACCTCTTCAGTCTCGACTTCAATGCGCCTGCTGCTCCCGCCTCTCCGCCTGCTCAGGAGCCCAGGAAAGACGTCAAGAACGATATCATGTCGCTATTTTCCTCTGGGCAACCTGCCGCGGCCGCACCTCAGGCTGCCGGTGGCTTCGGATCATTCCAACAGAACACATCGCCTTGGGGTCAACCTACACAGCCCGCTGCACCGAATGTTGGCTTCAATGCGTGGTCCCAGCCGGCTCAAGCACAGCAGCAACAGCAACAGTTCGGCCAGCAACAGGCATGGGGCCAGCAGAACCAGTGGGCTCAGCCTTCGGCGCCCGCCGCTCAGCCGAACCTCTTCGACAACAACGTATGGGCGACGCCCAGCGCGCCGGCTGGTAATACCGGCGCGGGTATGGGCAGTGGCGCGGATATATGGGGCGCACCTGCCGCTGCTCCTGCGCAGGCGAAGAAGGACGATGTCTTCGGTGACTTGTGGGGCGGGTTCAAGTGAGCTTTAGGTATCTCGCGGGCATTGCTTCTTTGGGTGTGTATAAGGTATGGGTCTGCCTACCCTAATGGATTGAGTTTGCACTGTGTGCGCTCTTACACAAAAGCTCAACTTGTCATACTCGTGGATTGATCCCAGACTACTGAATATATTCACGTCAATCGTAAGGTACTTCATAGCAAAGCACGCCCCATCGCTCCTTGACCCGCCGCCCCGTATCCTTGGTTTGGACCAGATGCGAGAACTATTCGTCTAAACTGCTATCGTCGTCTGAGAAACTGAGCGCTATTTCCTTAAGATGTCCATCGACGGTCTCGGCCCAACAACGCAGACGATCAAGTCCCAATTCATCTGCCAATGACCCGAGGATGTAAGCCCCGTCTTCCCAATCATGTGTATAGCGGCGGATCCCAAATATCTCAAAGTCTTCTCCCCAGCGAGCCAGAATTGCCGCTGCGAACTTCTCAAAGAGTTCTGCGTCCTCATTGCCTCTCGGCGGATCGTTTGTGCCATGAGATCTAGGGCATGTTACGACGATGCCCCTGAGCTTGGGCAGGAGCTGTTGGCCGTCTTCCGCAGCCGCACAGATGATGTTGGGAAAAGGCGCCCACACAAATGGATCGTCTCCGTGAAGAATCAGTGAGACGAGATGTGGAAAACGCCTGAAGAAAGCCGCCGTGTATGACCTGAAATCGTCCAGAATAGACAAGCGCGTGACCCCACGAAAGATAGGCAGCGCGATCGTCATGTCAAGAAGGAGATCGAAAGCGGGGCGAGAGCCGGCAGATGGCTCCTCTCCTTCAATCGCAGGAATACTGAACTCGAATCTATTGGTAAGGAGCTCAGCCTCAGGAGAACGGTTCTTGCCGGGCAGTAGCAACTCGTCACTGCCTGCAGGCGCGAACACGAGGCGGTTGCCGATGATTAGTGTTTCGTAAAGCGCGCCATGTGCGATCGCAGGTGCGAAGTGCTCTCTCAGAGCTTTCCGTCCCATGTCAATGAAGTCTGAGACTTCCGCGATAGGTACCGCCACAGACCGCGGATTCTCTCTCAGGGAAAGAGTAGCGGTGGATGGCGTCTCCAGGTAACTGAACATGACTATATTCATCGCGAAGACCTTGTCTCCAGAGAGAGAGAGCTTTCGGAGACGAGGCAGTTGCACATGGCGCAGAGGATACTTCGTAGAACGTGAGGGTCTGAAGATTGTATGCTGCCGGAATGAAGCATCCAGATGGTGCTGAAAGAGCTCGAGCATGGGCGTTGCCTCTAATGTCTCAATCATCTCGTCGACGTTGCGCCAACAATGACAATTCGTGAGATGAAGAGTGCTGAGTTGAGCGGAAAAGAGCATTCGCAACATCGTCGCGCTAACGACCATCCTTTTCAAGGCTAGTATTCGGAGATTATGAATCGCCTGTTCTTCACCGACGTAATCCTCAAGAACAGACATGCTGGTTCTGAAGCTTAGATCATTGATGTTTTCGCCGCTATGAAACACCAATAGCTCTCTGAGGTTTGGCGCGGGCATTCGGCAGAGCCCCATGTTCATCTCAGACATGACGATTGGGTTGACAGATGTCGAGTGGTCTGGCAGAATGACTAGAGTACGAACGCGAGCCATGTGTGAATATACAAGGCGTACGCTCGAGCGATAGCGCATATCGGACAATAGCCGCGTGGAATTCCAAGAGACGTTGAAGGGCACTGTACGACATCTTGCGAGGCAAAGGTTGGTCCATTCGACACTCATGAGAGGTAACCAGCCAGACCAGAGGAACTGCGACGAAGTGGATGCAACACGCCACCGTCGACAAACTTGCGACGGCGAGACAATGTCAGATGGTGGGGATCGACGGTTAAACCAGCTTAACATATCATTGGTATGCAGAAAGGAGAACATGATCGCGAGCACCTCGATTGGCAGGGTTGATGCTAGAGAACTCATGTGCGCAGCAAGGACAGAAGGGGATAATACGACACGGAGACGCACGCAGGCGCTTTTGAGCAAGAGCTCGAGACAAGGTTTCCCGGATGGGAACAAGGGATGTGCTTGCCGTCAAGCGGCGTGTCGTGCAAAGGGATACCACGAAATCGGTGACAAAGACGCGCGCTGAAAGGCGCTGAATGCTACGCCATTCCGTTCAGACTACAGGGCTGTTCCAGACCCTTAGCAGCAGCGGTATGCAGACTTGTCGTTCGTGTGCTGGTGGCATCGACTTCTCGGACACAAGCACGTTGGAAGGAGAGAAGGGGGTTGGATCGTGCTCCCGCCGGACCACGGCTGAGTGGGCCTGGGAAGATGGTCTCGGGAGATCAGAGATTAGATAGAATGATTAGATCGTCATCATTTCCGTCATGGATCCGTGGCTTGCGTCTCACCACCATCAACCTATACTTACTGCACGTTGGATAGCAGGTCCGAATATCATCGAGGGTTGCCGACACGGCGCATTCTATCCTCCGAGTCGCGGGATGATGGATAGTGGGTTATACAGCAACTAGACTGCCATCATCAACACGTCCAGTGATACGCGGTGCAGACTGATTGCGTGTGTTCGCGTTGGTAGGCAGCCAGTTGAGGACCGTCGACATTACAGTCTCCGACTTTCTATCGTTCCTACCCATTGAGAACGGCGCGCTCTATTGGTCTAGCGTTTCAAACTTTAACGCACGCGCTACTGCGAGCGCGTGAAGAATCTGCGGGGCGGGCCATGGACCGCGTCGGTGACGAATCGGTGACTGCTTGCGTGCATCTCCATGCCGTCGACCCGGAAGAACCTCGTTGGTGAAAATATGGCGGGACAAGTACCGGCAGGTCTAACACCGGTCAACGCAGCGTACGTTGATCTGTCATAAGCGAAGATCATCTTCGCGATAGATAGACGAAGGGAGGTATTACGCTCTCTGGCAGTGTGAACGCTGCGATTGACTATTGTTGATGCCTAGGCCCATCCCAACATGCGGCCACGTCGGCCTCTCTTGCGCCACTCTTCTTCTGCGACTTCTGTTTCAACGCACTCGGCGTGTTTCTTCGTATGCGGCCTGTGCTTCTTACGCTCATCTAGTCATGGGATCGTATCGTATATCATGCTGTCTGGCTTCGCGAGTCGCCGCGGCATTCTGATATCAGTTTTTCTTCAAGTTGCTCATGGCAACGTCCGCACAGTTCTGTGAGTTGGGTTTGTTCGGGGGCTCTCCGACCTCATCACGTATAATAGAGTAAAGAAGCCAAGCTGGGAGTCGCCTTACGTGCGTAGAAGTGCTCCGGAAACTCTACCGGGAGTCGCCGCACAGTATGCTACAACTTGGTGTGGTGTGTCAGAGCGTCTCCGTGCCACTCACTATGTGTCAGTTTATACAACGCGTGATGCCATTACAGGGTCGACGTTGTCCGCGGTCACCGATCGTTTTAAGGTCGTGTGCCAAGTCACCACGGTAAGTATGGCGGCGTCTTCGGACGTGATTTAGAGGTGCTTCCAGTCAGAAGCGTTGGTGCGTACGAAGCACTTCAATACCGTTTCCGATATCAGGCACGGCGTACCCCTGGCCTTAATGAGCTCTGTGAACGCTCCAAGTGTAAGGTCTTCTTTGCAGATACAGTATGCCGGTACTCCATTTGCTCTCGGCCCCGCGAGGTCGGCGGAGTAACGGTCGTATTGCTTTATTCTTTGGTGACGGGCACTTGACACTGTTGGATTACGATCCACGGCAATCGCCTGTACGCGCGACACGCCTATATAAACGTCGGTCCAGCGACGCCGTTTCACCAGCAAGCCATTCCATCCCATATCCCTCCCAATTTAGACACTTCAACAATGATCCAAGACCCCACTATCAACCATCAGGGCGATATCCCAAAGGACCTTAGAACTCCTCTCGACCCCAACCTCTACAACCCCACTCCCGAAGCTCTCGCCTTCCTCAAGCAGGTCATCTCGCTCGACGAGAACGAGGTTCGTTCCCGCGTCGAGGCTGTCCAGGAAGAGTGAGTTCAGTTCCATCTCTGCGTCTCTAGTTGGCATACTCATCCTTTCATACAGAGCGTACGACATATACCCGTACCCCTGCATCCGTGGCTTCCGTTATGTCGCGCACTTCATGAGCGCGAACGCTGCGTACTCTCGCGCCATCGAGCTCGGCAAGGCGGACCCGTCTGCGATACTTCTGGACATCGGTTGCTGCAGTGCGTATCCTTTCTTGCGCCTTCCATTCCCGACCATAACTGACCGCATGCATTGTAGTGGGCACCGACGTGCGTAAGGCCGCGTACGACGGCTTCCCGGCGTCGCAGATAGTCGGTTGCGAGCTGCAGTCGGAGTTCATTAGGCTCGGGAAGAAGCTCTATGGTGATGCAGAGAATACGCCCATCCGTTTCATTCAAGGCGACGCTCTCGCACTCAAGCTCCCCACGTCCGCCCAGTCCATCACGCCCTCGACTACGCCTGTACGTGAGGTGGCTGCGCTGGACGACCTGCTCGGGCGCGTCGCTGTGGTGTACGCCGGGGCGCTGTTCCATCTTTTCGATGAGAGCACTCAGCATGCGCTGGCGCTACGTCTCGCGCTCTTGGCCAGGCAAGACAAACCCGCCCTCATCTTTGGACGCCACCAGGGTCAAACCCAGGCTGGACCAATCAAGGACAACTTCGCGCAGACTCTGTAAGCACTTTCGCTCGTGTTCACGTCTACGTGCGCTGACGTCGTGGATGACAGCGATCGCTACGCGCATTCCCCCGAGACTTGGGTCGCGCTCTGGAAGCAGGTGTTCACTACCGTGCGCGGTGAAGAGTTTGCGCGCGACAACGTCGCAATCAAGTTCAAGTACGACGACGCGGGCTTCTCGAGCGACAGCAACATCGCAGGGCGTACTGAGTTTGGCGTGCTGTACTGGAGCGTGGAGATCACTCCTTGATCGGATTGTGTATCTGAGTCAGAAATCAGCATAGAAATAGCCTCATGTATGTAGAATTGTTCGAGCGTAGCCAGTCAAAAGGATGCCGTACCAAGCGCAAGGCGCAACTTACGGCGCTATCACGACGATGACCCTCCTGAAGTCCGGAATGCCAGTCTGCTTGTCATCATGAGCACGGTCAGTCCAGTGAGAACATCCGAGAAAAGCGCTTGCTCATCTCGGGCATCGGATCGCGTGGGAGATAGGCGAGGAGCACGCCGAATTGACTTTGGAAATTGAGAGGGGCGAGAGCGGTGCCTCGGAGTACGCCGAGGGGAGTTGTAAGGCATCTTACGAGGATAAGGTGCACGGTCAACTTCGAGCGAAGGGCGGTGCGGTGCAAAGAGTCCCTTCAGACCATGCTGAAGGACGGTCCATACTGCAGTTGATATGCACTTTTGATACAGGCTACGAGTTACAACAGGTTGTTCTTTGTCTGAGTTCAGTCCGACCCGCTTCACGAAGACAAGTCCTACGCGACATGTCAGTACTACTAGATCTCCTCGGTACAAGAGCGTCACGTACCTTCTCAATCAGCTTCCTCGCGATAGGATGGAAGCTCTCCTTCGTCTTCGCAAAGTACGAATGGGCAAGATCGTGGTCAACGCGCGCAACCGCACGCAGGACCGGACGGCAGAACTTCATGCGGCCCTTGATGATGCCCGTACCATCGAGACCGGTGACCCACTGAGCGGCGGGCTCGGCAAGCTCGCGTGCAGCGGGGGTCGTCGAGTCCTTGAGCGCAACCTGGTAGAAGCGCATGCGGATCTCGGCGTTTTGGGTTGTGGAGAAGCCGTAGAGAGGGCCGAGGAGGCTGATGTGCGACGAGGGGAGCGCAGGGTAGGAGGCGAGCTTCTCGAGGAATACGACTGCGATAGCCGAGTCAGTATCTCCGAGGCGGAGATGGGGAAGGAATCTTACTGTTCTGGTTGCCATTGAACGACGCGATGTCCTCCTTCTTAAACGTGAGGGTCTTAGCGTCCATGACACGCGATGCATCCCACTTCGCCGCGAGATCGTGCGGGCCCTTGGCGAGAGACTCGTCGTACGTGGGCCATACGGGCAGCTCCATGCCCTCGCCGTAGAACCACGCGTTCCAGTCGATCTTCGCGAGCGCAGCATTCTGCTCAGCGGTACCGTTCTTCTCGAAGTACCCGAGCAGATGCGCCTTCCAGTCCCACGTCGTGATGCTCTTGCCGGTGAATGTCTCAACATAGTCGCGCACGTAGGGCAGGAAGTTGTCAAGACCGCCGACGAGACCTTCGATGTAGTAGATGAAGTTCGAGCCCTTCTCGTACGGAATGCTGCTGTACGCATCGTCCGGGTCCTCTCCGTATTCGAAGTCGACTACCAAGCGCTGGTACTTCGGCGTCTTGGAGTAATTCTTCAGAGCTTCATTCAGGGCGGCGTTGCCGATGACGAAGGAGAAGCCGCGAGCAGGCTCGCCGTGGAGGAACGACTGCAGCGTGCGCTCGATGTAGTTCGTCCAACCTTCGTTCAGCCAGAAGTGGGATGCTTCAGCGTGGGTGACGCCGTTGCCGAACCAGGAGTGAGTTGCTTCGTGGACGACGACGTCGACGAGGGTGCGGTCACCGGTGAGAAGACCTGAGCACACTCGTCAGAGAGTGGAGTATAACAGAGCGAACGGAGTGCTCACTCGGCGTGAGGAATGACAGGCAAGCGTTCTCCATACCACCGTATGGGAACGACGGCGGAAGCAAGAGAAGGTCGTATACGCCGAAACGGTACGGCCCGACAACATCCTCCTCCTTAGCCAGGAACCGCCCGGTGTCCTCGCTAAACTCCCAGTACGCAGCGTCAATAAGTTGCGGCTCAGCCCACACACCGCAACTCCAGTTACGACCCTCGATCTTAGGGAACTCGCGGTATACGACGTTTCCGGCTGCTATGGCAATGAGGTATGACGGGATCGCGACGGGCTGGTTGTACTCGTATGTGACGACGTCCTTGCCGACGACTTTGCCGCCGTGCGCGGGGCCGTTTGCTGGTGGTGTGACGCGGAGGGCAGACAGGAGGACAGGGAGCGTGGAAGCGACTTTCGCCGAGTAGGTCTAGAGCACTTTGGTCAGTGACAGCCGAACATAGTTGGGTCACTGGACTCACGATCTTCAGTGAAGGGGTGTCCTGTACCGGAGCCAGAGCACGCGCAAAGATCGGCTGGCACTGGCTGAACAAGTACGGGAACTCCTTGCCCTGGGTCTGCCTGCAAGCATCATTAGCGCTTGAACAGAGTTTCCAGGTGCCACTGATTGGGCGCGTACTCCTTGTCGAGCCACTGCAGGGCCGTAGAGGCCTTCGTCGTCGCGTAAGTCACGGTGAGCTTCACCTCTGCGCCCTTGCTGGCCGCGTCGGGGAGGTAGACGTGCAAAGCGGAGCCCATAACTTCGTGTCTCTTGCCAACGCTGAACTGAAGAGGATTTAAGATCTAGATCGCTCGTGGAAGCGCTTCTGCCTGCTTACCTTGGTATCCTTTCCGCCAACACTCGTAGCACTGATATCGAGATCCTGCGTGTCAAAGCTGTCGTACAGTCAGTCTGACTGATCCATTGCAGAACCAATAGTACAAGACGTACACAGCCTCGTTCACGCCATCCTTCAGCGCGCGAAGCGTATAAGTCGCAGATCCATAGACGCTCTGCTTCTCGAAATCGACGGCCCAGTCGAAGTGAATGTGGCTAGTCGCGATGTCAAGATAGTTAGACTGCGAGGTCGGATCCGGCATGGTGATGATGGTGGCCGATGGGAGAAGGGAGCAGAAGAAGGCAATGGTCCAGCGGTCCGGCTACTTGACTTCATGGAGCTCACGCCCGGAGGCGGCGTCTTATATTCGCGGACCATGTGCTACGTGCCCTGAAGCGAGGGCGCCGGCCTCGAGCGCGTCGTAGGCCGCTGTTTGCAAAATCATGAGATGGGTAGATGGCCGTGTACCGTCGGCCTGTACTGTACGTGGTCTACGTCGTCGTACGAGAGAAAGCCAGGGCGGACTGAATTGGCGAGTACATATTCGAAGATCCGCGATCGGCGTTTGCCGCGATGAGAAAGTGGGCCGCGCGCGCGTCAAGCGCGCCGAGTCAATCTCATCGCGAACGGCCATTACTCTCGCTCTCAACTAGACTACTAGGCCCATATACTCTCTCTTTGCGCCTAGATATTACTCAACATGGCTGATGAACCGATGTTCGACCCGTCGCTGAAGAAGCGTAGCAAGAAGAAGCAGGTCGCGTTCACGGAGGACCCGCTGGGCGCGGAGGCTGATCCCACCGACCCCGTGCCTGTGCCCATCGCAGACGAGACTTCGACCGGCGAGAAGGTTGATCTCGGCCCGAAGACGGCGCATGAGCAGATGAAGGAGGCCGAGGAGGGCGGCGCCGCGGCTGAGAGTGGGGCGACGGAGCTCAAGGAGGACGATGAGTTCAAGGCGATGTTCGGTGATCTTAAGAAGAAGAAAAAGAAGAAGGAGATTCCTCTCGACCTCGTAGGTTATCCATCATCAATCAAGTTGATTAGTAGGTTCTAACAGTATATGTAGGGTGACGAGGGTTCTGGTACTGCTACGCCGACTGCCGCACCTGCAGCTGGTGCCGCCGTCGAGGATCTTGACTTCTCCGATCTGAAGAAGAAGAAAAAGTCGTCCAAGAAGAAGGCGGCATTCGATCTCGAGGCGTTCGAGAAGGAGCTTAACGAGTCAAAGGCGAAGGGTGGCGAAGACGACGAGGACGTGCCGATGGATGACGCCGCGGGCGACTTGGACGAGGGCCATCTCGGCGACGATCCCTTTGCCCGCGAGAGCGCACCTGCTGGCGTCGACTCTGGCGCGGAGCCATGGCTCGGCTCGGACCGCGACTACCTGTACCCTGAGCTTCTCCAGCGCTTCTATTCGCAACTTCATGCCCAGAACCCATCCCTTCTCACGTCTACTGGCAAGCGCTACACCATCGCACCACCATCGATCCACCGTGACGGTAACAAGCGCTCGATCTTCGCTAACATCAGCGATATCTGCAAGCGTATGCATCGCCAGCCCGAGCACGTCATTCAGTACTTGTTCGCTGAGTTGGGTACGACCGGTTCGGTCGATGGATCTGGACGCCTCGTTATCCGTGGTCGCTTCCAGCAAAAGCAGATTGAGAACGTGCTCAGGCGCTACATCGGTAGGTTGCTCTCTTCGCTTGATGCCCGAGTCATTGCTGATTACATCGTGCAGTCGAGTACGTGACCTGCAAGACGTGCAAGTCGCCCGATACGCTTCTCACCAAGGAGAACCGTATCTTCTTCATCTCGTGCGAGTCTTGCGGTTCGAGGCGGTCAGTCAACGCTGTCAAGACCGGTTTCCAGGCCCAAGTCGGCCGTCGCAGCAAGAACCGCGTCGGTTAGAGGGTTGTATCGTAGACGGAGTGTACCATATGTTCTGCACATTGTATTACCGCTATGCATGCTATGCACTTCGCAGTCTGTACATTTTTACTGCAACGAAATGAGTGTGTGAGAGGAGAAAAGCACGAAGTCGACACGAAGTGTTCACTTGTCGGGAAGCTCGGGCCGGGGGCGTTTGCCGCGTTCGCCCGAGAGGTTGACGCGCGCGGGTCGGCGCACGCACCCAGCTCTTACCCCCACTCATCCCCATTATACCTCTCCCATAATGCTTGCCCGGCAGAGTGTTGCCCGCCTCGCTTCCCAGACGGCCGCGCCGTCTGGCGCGCGCAACATGGCCACGCTCCGCGAGCTCGAGACGCGCCTCAAGTCCGTCCGGAACATTGAGAAAATCACGAAGGTGTGCCGAGCTGTAACTCGTCTATTGGAGTATATTCTGAAGTAGAGATATATAGTCGATGAAAATGATTGCGTCGACGAAGCTGGCTAAGGCGCAGCGCGCGATGCAGAACGGCAAGCAGTACGGTCTCGCCGGCCAGGAGGTCTTCCAGCAGTCCAAGGCCGAGGGCGAGGAGGCGCCCAAGAAGAAGCTCTACCTCGTCATCTCCTCCGACAAGGGCCTCTGCGGCGGTGTCCACTCGGCCGTCTCCAAGTTCACCCGTCGCGAGCTCGCCGCCGGCGACGCACAGTCGCCCGTCATGATCGTCGGCGACAAGTCAAAGGCCCAGCTCAGCCGTGCCGTCAGCGGCAACCTCGCCCTCACGTTCAACCAGATTGGCCGTGATGTGCCGACGTTTGCGGACGCGTCTGCTGTGGCGGACCTTATCCTGAAGAGCGGTGTCGAGTGGGACGCGGTCGAGATTGTTTACAACAAGTTCGTGTCGGCTATCTCGTACGAGGCTACGAGCATCGTCGTTCCCGGCGAGTCGACATTCAAAGAGACGTGTACGTAGTTCATGCTTATTTGTTGTTGCGAGCGCGTGCTGATCAGGTCTGTGTTCTAGCTGGCTTCAAGGCGTACGAGATGGAGGACGAGGTCACCAGGGACCTCGCTGAGTTCTCCCTCGCCAACGCCATCTATGCCGCTCTCACTGAGGGCCACGCTGCTGAGCAGTCTTCCCGGTATGTCACTTCTCCACCTCTCCTCCCAGTTCTCATACTGATATTGTATCACAGCCGTAACGCCATGGACAACGCCTCTAAGAACGCGTCGGACATGATCGGCTCGCTCCAGATGCAGTACAACCGTGGTCGCCAGGCCGCCATCACGAACGAGCTCGTCGACATCATTACCGGTGCCAGCGCGCTCTAAGTGCGCTGTGTACATGTGGACGGGAATGGCGATGGTGGTGGTGCGGAGGGCTGCTTCGTTATGCTGTAGTCGTACACTATCGTTGGCAGCAACTAGATAAATCTATAATTCTCCCCCAAAGACGGCGCAGTCGCCTTGCGTATTGTGGTCACCCAGTCATGATGGAGTGGAGCGCGACGTGCACGAAGGAAAGAAGCAAATACGAGAGAGGTGCACGAGACTGCATTGTCTCGAGTCCAGCAAGCCAACAGGAGCGTGTACTATGCATTTCAGGCCATTTGGCCCCTTCGCAAGGAGATTCAACTCTTAGGTATGCCCGAGAGCACAACCATGGATATTTGCGCAGTGCTTTCCCAACAGGCGACGCGAATGAATAGAAGCCGATGACGGCGGCGTTGGAAGGCGGCGGGCAGCGAGATAGGCAAGTTGACAGTATGCAAGTGTATTGAAGCAGACTATTCTACTACATGGCTCAATGCTAGAGTAAGGAACATGCGAAGGACAAGGCAAAACGAAGGAAAGAGGCGGACGGGATGTCGGGAGAAAGCGAAGCTCAAAGCGGTATAAAAACCCAACGACAAGCATTATAATCCCCATATACACTCACTCTTGATCCCCGCCATTAGGCGTAGGCGGCGTGGAAGCGTGTATGCCGCCCGTCATGGTTTATAGAGGATCGTGGTTGTAAGAATGAGAGACGAAAGTTTCGGGAAGCGCGGTTCATAAAGCGCCGGTGCGCTTCGGCTTGTTCGGCCCGGGTGTTTTTCCTCGGGCGGCGCGCTTGCTGGCCGTAGTTCAGGACGACGACGTCTGCAGTCCGACCGTAAAGCTGTCTTGAGGAGCAGCACCAGGTGGAAGTTGAAGGCGTAGAGAGTCTAGGAAGACTAGTCGAGTGTACGTTATATAGCTACAGGTAGGGGATACATAAGAGACATGCTACAGAGCGTACGTCGGTCCCGAGAACAAACGAAGGTGGAGGGGCAGCGCATATAGATACAGTGGGTAGTTATTGAAAGCAAGAGGTGATGCGACTGGCCAGATGTCATGATTGGAGGTGAAGAGCACGGGCACAGCCTGTTGTTGTGATTGAAGGTCGAGAGTGAAGAAGAGGTGGCGCGGGGCGTTCTTGGTTGAGGGCGTCGCATGGTCGTACGTGTCAGAAGTCCGTTCATTGGTTGCAGGGAGCGGCCGAGATGGAAATCGAGTGGCGAGTGCGCTTGAGATGATGTGAGCCAGCGCGGCTCGAACCGAGTCTGGGAAGCGTACCTTGGCAGGCTGGCGGGAGTAGCCGTCACTGGACTCATCGCGTCCCCGCTTCGCCGGTGCAGGGCACGGTGCCATGTTCACCCACCCTTGTACAGGCACTGCATGCTTGTGAGCACACGTTATCGTCACGACATCTAAGGCTGCTTACCAGGCTCGACTGAGGGCGCAGGCTTGCGCGCGACTGGAGGTAACCAATAGTATGAAGGGATGAATGAAGGCTGCTCGATCTGGAGCGCTGAGTAGTAGTCGCGCAGCTGGATGTAGTACTTGATCTCGGCGTCTTGCTCAGAGTCGTACTTCGTGATGGTGTTCATGTCCTTGTATCTGCATAGCATAGCCGGTAAGTTCACCGCGATACTGATCCGGGCGAAGGATACTCACGTTGCGAGGCGGCGCTCCATAGCCTTGGGAGGCAACGACTCGATAGTCGGCGAGGGACCCTGGATCAGGATGACGGGAGGCTGGTGCCTGTTTCCCGGCGGGCAGGCAGCGAGGGCGGCAAGGTTGATGCTGGGTACACCGCGGCGCTTGCGGATATCGAAGAACTTGTCGCGGAAAGAACGGGTACGGGGCTTCGCGTTGCGCTGTGCAAGCATTTGACGAATGACTTGAGAGAGTTGCGCGTTCGCGTCCTTGTTGATCGAGGTGATGGTGGAGAGGCGCGCAGCCTTCTTCTGGGCATTGACGAGTGCTTGTGCTGCGGTCATGGTAACAGTGGCGGACATGTTATGAGGAAACGGCGTTGAGTTGTGAGACGGAGACCCGAGACGATGAGTTGTGCAGTCGTAAGAAGCCTTGAGCGCGTCAGTAAGTGGAGAAGGGCGATCTACGTCGTGCACGCCGGCGTGCGGGAGAAGGGCAAGTCCTGTGGGAGAGAGGAAAACAAGACGGGAGACCGTATCACCGTGCGCGCGGTGTTATAAGTGCCCGGGAGAGTACGGGGCCGTGATATGGGCCTTTGGGCGCTAGCCCAATTGTTTCGTCTGCTTGACATCGAGATTAGCGATGTCGGGAAACAAGAGCCAGTGCTCGGCGGGGATGGCCGGGGCCATCAGACGCTAACGCCACTGTAGGGGAAAGACAAAAGAGGATGCCCTGTAAAGGGCATTCCTAAGGAAGCCTTTGGCCACCAGAAGAGGCGACAAGGGCGTAGCGTGAGGATAGCAGGTCCGGATACGCGGCGGAAGCATCAGGACAACGGCAGAGGGGCATCCCGAATAGGAAAGTCGCACGTGGCCGAGTCTGGTCCGCGCAATTGTTTTGACGCGTCGAGCTCTCGTTCCGCCATTGAGGTCGTTCTTGCTTTGTTCTGACGCGACCCGAATAGACCGAAGGTAATCTGATAGAGCAGGTCAGCACATTACAGAACAGGGCTAACCCGCGCTTCAAAGCATGCCGCGCGCAGAGAAAATCGGTGAGACCCGGGCCTTATTCACTGAAAAAGGCACGGCGGATGACCGAGGCGTAGGCTCCTTATTATTTTGTCCTGATTGCGGGACCTTGCTCGATGTCCCTGGTGGAGATGAGACGTTCGTGTCTTGCGAACAGTGCGGACATGAAGAGCCTGCGAGTTGTAAGCTCCAAGCTTGCATTCCATTCATCGCAGCCGAATTGAAGATCGTGCGTGATAGCGTACGAGAACATTGAGATCACAACACGATCCCATCCGGAGGCTTTCCCTTCGGCGCTGAGACAGAAGCGCAAGACGCAAACCAAGGTGCACGAGGGAGACGCGGGGAGGCAAAAGGTACTTTCGTGTGCGGTCGGCATGAGGGCCACAGCCAAACTGATCACGCATCGTGCAGACGACGGAAAAGTGCCCCGCATGTGGACACATGGAAGCGTATTCGAAAGAAATACAGGTATGAATTGCGGGGTAAGGGCAACGTGTAGCATCACTGACACGTCGACGCACAGATGCGCAGCGCAGATGAAGGTTCCACAATCCTATACGAGGTGGGTTCTAGACCGTATAGGTCCAGCGCCCTAACTGATACACGCCCGTGCGCAGTGCGTGAGCTGTAGACACGGCTGGCGCATCAACAACTAGGCGCGTGCGAAGACACGTATGCGAAGGGGCGGTATACGCGTGTTGTGATCTTTTGAAGGAGCGTGTTGCGCAGGTATAAGCGTATTCGGAGATTACACGTAGACACCGGCGGCGCAGAATAGGGCTACCACGCCAAAACCGCCCAGTACGCTGGCAGTGAGAGCGACGCCCAACTCTCGAATCGGAACTGTGTCCTTAGAGAGCCTGTAGACGTAGATGAGCGGAGTCTGTACCGCGAGACGCGCACAATGCATGTTTACTTACGTTGAGAAGTAAAAGGCCAGACCGAACGTGGCGGTCAACAGGACGAACGCGAGGTTCGGGAGTGCAGAGACCGGGATGGTCGGCGAGAACGCCGGTAGCGTCTGGTGCAGGTGCTGAAAGCCGAGGAGATGAGCTACTACGATACTAGGAGCCACAAAGAGCCCGTAGAGCGTACCTTGACGGTGTCGTAGTCCATGAGGCCTGGAGTGGTGTGGTGGAGGCGAGTGCTAACTCTGCAAGTTGCTAATTGACAGGACTCTGACGTATCGTCGCGCAACACGTCCCACACGTGGCCGCGCAGTACTTTATCGCGGTCGCCTCGTTTCGTCTTCCCCTCTTCCTCACACCACCACCACCGACTTCTCGAATTCGTAACGACCTTCAACGCCCAAGAAATCTACAAAACTCCCAATGTAAGCGGATTTTCGCGTCGTTGTGGGTAACTTCGGGGAGCACTTGACTGACGGTCGTCATCGATTTTTTCCCATCGCCGACAGATGTCCGCCCAGCAGAAGATCCAGGAGCACCCCGTGTTCAAGCAGGCTCAGAACAATGCCAGCTACTACGTATCGCAGCTCGACAAGGAGGTGCGTTGGATTTTATTTGTGTGGTAGTGTGACGGTCGTCGCTGACGTAGTTGGGGTTGCTCGTGTGCGTAGCTCGGCAAGTACCCGGTGATGAACAGCATCGAGCAGCGCTCGCAAGTCCCCAAGTCGTACATTTTCCTCGGCGGTGTCGCACTCGCGCTCCTCCTCCACACCGTCAACGCCCTCGCCGCTCCTGTCTCGAACCTCATCGGCTGGGGTCTCCCGGCGTACCTCTCCTTCAAGGCCATCGAGTCTCCCGGCCATGAGGACGATGTTCAGTGGCTCACGTACTGGATCGTGTTCGGCTTCTTCAACTTCCTCGAGGGCTTTGCGATTTCCGTCGTGCTCTACTACCTTCCCTGGTGCGTCGTCATCGTCAGCTTGACTACGTCAATCTTTCTCACGTGATTTCGCCCCTCAGGTATTATGCGTTCAAGAGCGTCTTCATCCTCTGGCTCCAACTCCCGGCATTCCGCGTACGTTATCATGCACAGTCTGCGTGTCATCGTACAAGCGCTGACAACCTCTGCAGGGCGCCCAGAAGACGTACTACACCGTCCTCAAGCCCGTCCTCGCCAACATCAGCCACCAGTCGTCGACCATCTCGAACGACTCGGCGGCTCCCGCTACGTCGCAGTGATCGTCTCGCCCTACTTACGAACCTCTCTCCTTTCTCAAGCGCTCCATCTTCGTTTACGTTCCCCGGCTCGGTCCTAGTAGAACGATTTCATCCTTCTTGCATTCTCCTGTAGTGTAAAAACCTACCAATGACCCCTTTGCTTTGCGTGTACCGTATCTCGTGGAAGACATGGACTGCATCGTCTCTGGACTTATATCTGCCCGTGTAATCCAATTTCACGAACTTAAATCTTTGCATTCTTTCGTCCGTCGTCTGAGCGCAAGCAATCAGCCACATCAAGGCATGTTGGTCGCAGGCTCTCGGAGTCGGTATCACGCGACCGGCCGCCTGGTCTCTGCGTCGATGTCCTCGCACGCTCTTGCCGGCTCGACATACGGTATACCCTCCAACGGAAGCCTCGGAGCACAGGCACTCACAAGCCTCCAGCCTTCCGTTTAAAGCAGAGAAGTCCCGGGTGAGACAGAGTGACCAATTCGCGGTCTCGTCGCTCGACTCCTTGGCCGACGCGATAACGAACGGACTTCCACATCAAAGCGCCTCTATATACGAGTGTTACCCCTGGAACTAGACGAAACTCGGTGATCGCTGTTTATTGCCCCTCCTTCCCCTCCGATACAACCTAATACATATCACCTGGCGCACCCCGTCTGGGCGCTCGACGCTCCCTGCTCCTGACCATCGTCTCTACCGTCCGCCGTTGCTGCCTGAGGTCCTCCGCTCCCTCCGTCCGCGAACGGTGCCACACCCCGCAACATGTCGGCCGCTGAAGCCGCGGTGCCCCAGGAGAAGTCGGATCCCGTCTACCACCCGTACGGTAACAGCGCGGATGGTAGTGGGCTGGGCTATAGCGCATCGTACGACGGCGATGGCCAGTCGCTGTACGAGCGCTACACGGGACTCAAGGGCGTTTACTACAACCCGTATACCCAGGTCGTCTTGCTCGGCTTCGTCTGCTTCATGAGTCCCGGTCTCTTCAACGCGCTTCAGGGTCTCGGTGGAGGTGGACAACTGGACACGGAGACGAGCGCGAACGCCAATTCTACCCTATACGCTACTTTCGCTGTCGCCGCCTTCTTTGCAGGGTACGTCTGGCCGGCGCGGCGCAGGGTGGGCGCTCGCGCGCTTTGCGCCGTGTGCTCTTCTTCCTTCCCGCTCCCGTATTGACGCCCGGTTCCACACAAGGTCCATCAACAACGTCCTAGGGCCGAGGCTGACGCTCCTGCTCGGGAGTTCCGGTTACGCATTGTTCATTAGGTGTGTGCGCCGTGCGAACCGCTGAGCTCTTGATATTGACATGCAGATCCCAGTTCATACCTGTACGCACGCGCTATGATTGACCCAAGTCCGCCGCTTACTCACACGTCGTGGCGCGCAGTGTCGTAAACATCCACCCCAATGCCAGTGGGTATGTCATCGGCATGGGTGCGGTCCTAGGCATCTGCGCCGGTATGCTGTGGACGGCCCAGGGCTCGTTGATGCTCGCCTATCCCACCGAGTCTCAAAAGGGGCGCTTTATCGGGATCTTCTGGTCCATCTTTAATCTGGGCGGAGTCGTCGGAGCGTCGGTATCCCTCGGTCAGAACTTTCACAACACGGTACGCCTCCCATCACGTCGCTAATTTGGCTGTGATTCACCTATCTGTGCGCAGACGAACAGGGTCGGCAATGGCACCTATGCAAGTCTCGTTCGTGATGAAACATGTACGACGTACTGACCCTTCCCAGATCGGCTTTCTGGTACTCACGGGCATCGGCTTTCTCCTCCCGCTCTGCATGGCGAATCCTAACAATATGATTCGTACCGACGGAACGCGGGTCACGACGCCACACCAGCCCTCCTGGAGGACAGAGATCTATGGCCTCTATGTCGCGTTGCGGACAGACCCGCTCATCATTCTTCTTTTCCCTATGTTCTTTGCCTCAAACTGGTTTTACACGTATCGTAAGTGGTATCAGCCGTGTCTGTCCCGTAACGGAAAGTCTTACCGTTTCGCCTTTCCGCTTCCAGAGTTCAACGACTATAATGCGGCCCGTAAGTGTTGAACTCTATCTGGGTTCGCGCTTGTCTAACGCGTTTGAGGCAGTCTTTAACATACGCGCGCGCTCATTGAATAACCTGGTCTACTGGCTCTCTCAAATCCTGGGCTCGCTCTCCATCGGACTGCTTCTGGACCAACAACAATTTTCGCGCCGCCTTCGCGCCTTCTCCGCATGGTGCATCCTCCTCGTCCTCGTCTTTGCCGTCCACACGTGGACGTACTTCTATCAAAGGTCGAGATCCCTGCGAGCGCTCTCCCGCCCCGCAGACATGTGCTCACGTCTAGCCACAGGAACTACACCCGCGAGTCCATCCCACCCGACGCGGAGAAGATCGACATTTACGACAGCGGATACGTCGCTAAGATGTGGCTCTACATCTTCTGCGGTATCCTCGACTCAATGTGGCAGACGACTGCGTATTGGATGATGGGCGCCATGTCGAACGACCCGAACAAGCTCGCATACTTTGCCGGATTCTGTACGTTGCCGGCGGCTCTTTTTCTCGGGCGCGCTGCGGCTTCGCAGGCTCAGGCTGATTCATGTGCTTTCTTTTTTTCGTAGACAAATCTATCCAATCCGCGGGTGCCGCCGGTATCTGGCGGGGAGACGCTGTCAAGCTGCCGTACGTCCCATGCTCTCGTTACCATGCTGACATTGGGCCTGATCGACCGATACAGGTACATGTCGATATTCATATCGACGTGGAGCTTGCTTGCCGCCGGTCTCGTGTTCGCGCTGCCCATGATCCATCTGAGGGTCAAGGATCACACCGAAGATGAAATTGAGTACGCGTAAGTCCGAATCTTGTTACCTCGCTTGCTCCTGGTGCTGACGTGCAATGGCAGCGGAGAGATGGAAGAGAGAGGACCCGTACGACACCCACCAGACCCTGAGACTGCTTCTTCCTGATTTATGCTTTCGTGTCTTGTTATCGCTGCTGGATCTTCTAAGGCCTATTTGTGTTAGTAGCATGCTTTATGTATTGTATTGATGGAGCTCAAAGAACGCGGGAGTGCGAGAATGGCAAGACGTCGTGAATTGATTTGCGGTGAGGGTATGTTACTCCGTATACGACAGCAGATAGATAACAAGATGACAGTGCGACATGGGCTACAGATGCCCTTTGAGACGTGAATGTGAGAGCAAGTGAGCGGATGAGAAGAGGGTCGAGAATCTAGGCGTCTAGAATATGGTCGCGAGCGCGCCGCTGTCGTCGCCGCCCATGGCATCGAGCGCTTTGACGCCGGGCCCGTTCTTGCCGAACGTGAAACCGACCCAGACGCCACGCGCGATCGGCTCGTCCTTCTCCTTGACCTTGTCTACGTTGCGCTGCTTCTCGATGACTTCGGCGTACTTGGCCATGTCCTCGGCTGAGGTGAAGTCATCGTAGTAGCCGGTGTCGATCTCTGAGTCGAGAGCGGGGACGAATGGCGCGGGCATGGCACGCAGGTCTTTCCAGTAGGCGCCGTCATAGAAGGGATGGGATTTGAGGTCGTCGAGGCTTGAGTAGCGGACACTCGCGTGTGCGATGAGTCTGTACGCGGTTATGTCAGTTGCGAGCGTAAGAAACAGAGGGTCATACGTACCTCGTCACTGCGTCCCAGGCGACGTCGCTCAGATTGAAGATCAGGTCCTCGGGTTTATCGTACTCGGGACGACGCAGAACCTTAGACCAGTTCTTTAAATTCGTCCATGTTTCCTCGGGCGTGCTGCCGCTGAAGGGAGGGAAACCGGCAAGAAACTCGAACAGGATGCAGCCCAACGACCAGTAGTCCACCGAGTAGGTGTAGGCTTTTCCGCGCAGAACTTCGGGCGCCATGTAGTCTGGCGAACCGACGATGGAGTCGGCGTAGCGCGGGTCGGTGTTGCGGATGGAACGGTAGATGGATCGGCGCTCGATGGTTGAGCGGTGGACGACTTCGTTGTCCTTCACCTTGTCGAGCTGTGATGCGGTACGGTGCGTTAGCGGAGAGTGTGCGAGATCAAGATGGGCGGACGCACCTTGACTTTCAGCGATTCGATGCGTTTCGGATTAAGAGCGCCGGTAGCCAGGCCGAAGTCGGTGAGTTTGACGTGTCCCGATGCATCAACGAGGAAGTTCTACATGTCAATGAGTGTCTGCAGTAGGAGATGGGAGGACATAGACGACACCTCTGGTTTCAAGTCGCGATGAATGTATCCTAGCTTGTGTAGTTCATTGACGGCGGCAAACATCTCGCAGATGTAGAAGCGTGCGTGCTCCTCTTTGAGCACGCCGGAGTTGTTGAGAAGCGTGCGAAAGTCGCCGCCGGGGACGTACTCCATCGCGAGGTAGACGTGTTGAGGGTCCTGGAAGGCGTAGAGAAGGCGGACGAGCCATGGGGTCTTGGTCGCCGTCAAGATGTCGCGCTCGACGAGAACATGGCGGACCTGATTGCCATGAGCGGAGTGCACAAGAACGATAGAGCGATGCGCGTACCTCGTCCATTTTGAATAACGTCCGCTTTTTCATCTTCTTCAACGCGCAGACTTCGCCCGTCTCCTTCTTGCGCGCCAGGAAGACCTCGCCGTACCCTCCCTGCCCGACCTGAGCGATGATGTGGAACTGATCAACGCGCAACTTGGCGCGCCGCCGCCGCAGGAGTACGCGCTCGCGGCCGCAGTAGGACTTGAACTCCTTGTTGTACTCGGCCTGCGTCAGATCGCGCGCCGCGGTGTCCTCGTCGAACTTGGTGCGGCGCTCCTTGCGCGAGCCGATATAGCCCAGTAATTGAAAGTAGTAGTCGAGAAAGTCTGCGGGCGCGATCGCGGTCAGAGACACTCTGGTCGCCGGGATCCAGCGTACGCACAGAGTTGTGCCACCGTCGACTTGCGGCGTACCTCCGCGCTCTCCAGCAACTCCCGCTCCCAGAGTTGAAAGTTGTTCTGCTTCATCGTCGTGCCGCCGCGCGCCGTCTCCATCCGAATATCCTGGCCAATCGTCAGTCCTTTTGCGGTAGCCATATGCACGTCGTTGGCGCTGTAAGTAAGGCCTTTCGCAGTGTTCATGTGGATGTCGGAGTAGGCGTAATCGTGGACACCGGGTAGACCAGGAACGGCCTTGCGGGGGGATCGAGACATGCTTGAGTGTACGTAGTGTGTACAAGATGATCGTCGCGTATGAACCTTGTGCCAGGGCAGATCTTGATGGGACTTGGAAGAAGTAGCATCAACAAATTGTGGAGCCCTGCAAGCACTTGATAGTGCTTACATTAGCAGGATGGCTAAATTCGTCAACTAAGTGTTACCATTTCATTGTCTTCTTCGCAGACCTTATTCCGGGGCTAAGAGACCCGGCTTGCCACCACGTCAAACTTGATCCCGGACCGCTCCGGACCACTCTTCTGATAACGTCCGGTTAAGTCATTTGTTGTTAATTGTCTGTGGTTTCGCTCGCAATTCTTGCTCCCGACCGTGATCATCCCGCAGCCGTAGGGGCCGGCCAACCAGGTCGGCCCATACCGGTACACACCGCCAACCCGGTCGGCACCAAAAGCCAACCTGGTCGGAAACCAACTCAGTCAAACAGAAATGGACTCGGCGATTACAAGCCCGGGTTGTAAAGTCCGCAGAACATCGGATTTAAGAGATAACTTATCAAATTAGACATGTCGAAATTCACGCAAATTCAAGACAAATTTCCAAATATCAAGAAAGTTGATTATCGCATACGGTACGGTACAGGCCCTATCTACTAACCCCAACCTCAAATGCGACAGCGATCCATGATGCACCGCGCTGACGCACTCCAGCACATAGGGAATCATTGCCTGTCTATGCCAGTCGAACGCAGATGTGCGTATTAACCACTGCGTGTGCGAATGTCAACTAGAGAGCAGGTTATAGCACATATGGCGAACGCACCTATCGCGCCAGGCTTATTGCCTTGCGCACGCCAGCGCGCATCCTTCCCGCGTACTCCTCTGCCCTCTCTACGGCCCTCCTACTGCGGGTACCCTTCACCCCCGCCAAAGCAATATTATAGGTTGAAAATGAGCCCCGTTATCGTCGAGTGGGCAGAGTGCGCAGGGTGTACGAGTGGAAGCAGAGCTGGGGCACGAAGTGGGCGGTCAAGGTCGAAGGCAAGGACGCGGGCGGGTGCCAGCGCATCACAGCAACATCGATTTAAACTGAATGCGTAAAGCATCATGGCTCCTCTTGCGAGTCAAGCTCCTGTGGTGTCGTGGCTCAACGGACAAAGCGTCAATAACGCTGACAAGCTTCAGCGCATGTCTCGGTTCAATTCCTACGCGGTGTCGTTTTTTACATCTTTCCCCCAAATTTCTGGCCCATTTCTATCCCTCGTAATACATGTACAGGTAATACACGCTTCATGTTTGCGAGATATACTAGCCATATGTACTCTGTATATTGTCACATGTACGCTGTATATTGTCCAATAGATCTATCTACTTCTTACTACTGTATGATCCCTTCTCCGTCGCCCATTTCGTACGCGCGCCTCTCCCACCCGAAGCGTCCTTGGGCTTCTCAGATGCTGCCGAAGACTGTGGCGCTTGTGCCGACGGTCCTTGCTTCCCGCTCTCACCTTCCTCTTGACGGACGGCCAGGAGCACCTTGAACGTCGCCGCCATGTCCTTCGCCAGCACCACGAAGTTATCCCGCCCCTGTTCCGACAGAATCCAATGCGCCATGCACCACAGCAGCAAGAACGGCCCTTTATAGCCTCTCGTCGCAGCCAACGCATCCCACTCCATCTCGCGACCAGGCGGGCGAAGGTCGCTCAACGCGCCAACAGCGACCCGGCGTTGCGACGGTTGCATACCCATCCACCACTTCTCCATATGGGTGCCCCAATTCGCGGTTATCTGGTCCGCCTTCAGTTTTGCCCCGCGGCCACGCGTCATCGTCCCACAAGCGTCTGGACGGCCGGCCATAGGCAAAGACGGCGTGCCTGTAGCATCCTAAGCATTTAGAGGCGGTAAGTATCAAGCGCGCTTTGTACGAACATATACTGACCCAAATGTCGTCCAGCCTAATGATATCTTCCGTCGCGCTGACCAGCTCGGTATACGCACGTTTTTCTTCGCCGTGCAACTTATCCGCAAGCTCATTGATGAAGGTGCGTTTCGACTCGTACCGTTTCCAGGCGTTCGTCGCTCCTAACCCGCTCGCTTTCGTAGGACCGGTCTTCCCTGCCTACGACGGTGTCAGGCACGACGTAAGGAAGAAACTTCCACAACGCACCGATGGCAGGACCCGTCTTGAAACGTTCTCGCCGCTCTGTCCCTCCGCCACGCGCCCGCTCCTTACCGGAACACCTCCCGCTCTCTCGCCCGTGCCCTCACCGATGTTCCCATCACCGTCCGTCGGCCGTTTCTCCTTGGATTGCGTACTGTGCGCACCGGCAACGATGTCTTCGCTCGGCGCGCCCAGCTCATCCAGCGGAAGAACCCAACCTGCCTCTTCTGGCTCATCCTCATCATCGGAAATAACGGCGCGCCTCTTCTTCTTCGCTGGCTGTCGTTCGATCGGGACCACTCTCTCCACCGAGTCATTACGCTCCGCTCCGCTAGAGCGCTCCTTCCGCCTACCCAGTACCTTGCCGCCTTTAGAATCCTGCCCGTTTCCGGGACCTGTATCGTTGCCCTGTCGCGGACCGGCGTCAGCCACCTCATACATCTCCAAGCATGCGAAACGGATATACCTTGGACCTCCCGCGTTTCTTCTTCGGGCGCGCTTTTGGTCGTTCTTTCGCGCCATCTCCGGCATCGTCACCGTCCGAGCTTCGCGCTCGCGTCTTAGCCTTCTTCTTCACCCTCTTGGTCTTCTGTTCGCGGTTCGACCACAAGTTCGAATGCATAGAATAAGCACTCATGATCTCGTCGTCGCTGGCGCCTTCCGGCGGCAACGAGCGGCTCATAGACCGAGCGAGCTTGCTCGTGTTGCTTTGTGCTGGCGACCTTCCCCTCTCCACGTCTCCGTCTACACCCGGAGCAGGCACTCGCCATGGCTCGCCGCCTCCAAAGTTCCCAGGCCCGTCGGCGCCAGGGCTTAAGTCGAGGTCTGGGTCGTCGAATCCACGCGGGGTCGGGGAATCGGGGAACGCAGGCTTATAGACGGCATAGCTCGCGCGAGCCCGCATCAAGGACGGTGAACGCTGAACATGCGCAATCGAACGTCCGCTCATGTGGTTGCTGGAACGACCGTGCGCCGGGAATATGGAACTGGGATCGCGACTCGTAGGGGGAAGAGAGGGGGTTCGGCGCGCCCGTGACCGTGATTGCCGAGTAGCTGGCAGAGACGGCGATCGCGGTGGGTGGATGCCGTATGCCGAATGACGGCTGGTGGAACGGGAGCGCACGCGAGGCGTATGCGGAGGGCGACGAGACTTCGAACGCGGGGGAGAGCGACCTCGATTCGCCGCTGAATGAGGAGAAGCTGTCCCTGTATGCGCGGCATGGCGTGTGATGGATCTCGACCGGCGTGCCGAAGAAGGCGATTGGCGCTGTGGGATAGCCGTGCGATCACCGTATCGAGATGGGAGCGACGGCGAGCGACGGGGGATGGCTGAACGGCGCGTTTGGGATGGACCAGGAGAGTGGCGTGCAGAACGAAGAGATGCAGAAGGCGAGGTTGTTGGAGCCGGTCGCGTCGTCGCACGCGCGCTAGATGCCTTCCGCTCGTCCGGAGGGTGGTGGGACACCGAGTGAGATGCCTCGGGCCAGTTCAGCGACGTCCGGATGAGAGATCGCCCGCGTTCTTTGTTGGGCAAAGTGTACTGTGCCTGTTGTCGGAGGGGCGTTGTTGGGATGATGTGGCACGACTTGTATAAAAAGCGGCGCAAACGTACCTTATCCAATAATGACAACAAGTCTTCCTCTTCTTCGGCAACAGGGTTGTCCGTATCCTCGGCGTCGGTGTCGTCCGTCGCAGGTGCTTCAATGGGCGCGCCGACGAGGTGCTCGCGGGCGTAAGTCGTCATGAGCTGCATGATGTCCGTAACGATGTGGCCCAAGAAGCCTTCGAGGTCTTGACTCCCGGGTGAAGCGCCACACGTCGCAAAGACCCTAGAAATGGTGACCAGGTCAGTTCAACGCAATACTCGACGGTTGGCCCAGTCTCACTTAGCTGTATCAGTTTTTCCGTCGTCCGCTTTTCCAGAGACGAATAGCGCCATGGCGAGACCGTATCGTCTGGCCGCCCAATTCAGTAACATGTTGAAGAAGGCGCCCATCTCCGGCTGAGCCCTGCGGACACATGTTCAGCACCTGAGCGACTCGGGGCAGGAAGAAGCCAACGCGGCGTACCATGCTCGAGAGCCACGCGCCTCATCTGCAGGCGCGCCCCACAGGAGTCTGTACTTCTCCGTCGCTTCATGCGAATGAGCTTCACACTTCGCCCGCACGGAGTCGCGGAAGTCAGCCCTTTCAGCGTTCCAGCGCTTGGCGGCATAACGGCGCTGTTCGCCCGCCCGCGACTTCTCCAACTCTTCCAACTCTGCGTCTCCGGCGGCCTTTGACACGCGCGCCGCCCATTCGTCTTTGAAGTCGGAGAGCCAGCGATCTTGATAGTGGCTCTGATAGAAGTCCAGAGAGCGCGGGGGCTTCGGGGGTGGCTGCATGGCGCTCACGACACGATCGATATACGCTTGAACGGTTGCGTTAGAGAGCTTGCCGCCCCCCGCGCCACCTTCCTTTCTCAGCTTCGTGTAGTGCTTGCGTACTTTCTGTAAAGCTTATGTCAGGTTTTTTTATACGAGGGCGAAGTTATCTGACTGACCGTTTTGAGCTTTTCCAGGTAATCGCGCCTGGCATTCTCCTCGTCCTCCGACGCAAGACGCGGCAACTCCGGAATCTGTTCGTATGTCCAGTCCGCTCCCGGTATTGGGACGCGATTCTTGAGTGTGTTTGGCCAGTCGAATGCCACAGCTAGCGAGCGCGTTGTATTGCTGAAGAAGTTACTCTTTTCAGTCCTCACAGGCAAAGAGTTCTGGCCCGGTTTCGCCTCTATCTTTCGCAGTACGGGAGCAAACTTGGCGAGGTGTCGACTATGAACAGCTGTTATGTCGGGTTCGGGTCCTGGCGCCATGGCGGAGGCGCGGGGTGCAAGCGGCGGACAAAGATACAAGACCGGGAGCCCGAAGACTAAGGCGGTGAGCGCATTTGACGACTCCGCATACGCACGAACGATACTCATAAGATACATCAGATGTCGGTCTTCACAGGTACACCGAGATCGGACAAAAGGCTCTAAGGTATTGCTGGACCGCGGCCGTAAGTCCACCGCACGAAACTCAGCAGCACCTTCGATCGCAGGTCCCGCCCTCGGAATGCGGGGCGCGGATGAAATATCACCATGGGCTCCATGAGCTGCCATCAGGTAACAAACGACTACTTTAAGCTTGACCCGTTAGAGGGAGATGGCTGAAATATTCGTTGAACTGTCCCTAGTGAGCTGTTGATGGCACGTGGCTGAGTTTGCAAGACCAGTTCGAACCGTCAGGTCCGCGTGAACCGCCGTCACTAACCGATCACGCTGCCATTTGTCCACTCTGCCTTCACCATCATGCGCGCACTCGAGATGGATCTCGATATCGACTATGCGAGCCCTTCGGTGACGGCGCAGGAGTTGGACGTCAAGTGCTATGTAGTCCTGCGAGGTTATACGCATGGCGTGATGGATAAGTAAGTCGCCTTACATGCCATTGCGCGTTCGCAGACTGATACTATCCCTTTCTAGATTAAACGCCATCCTGGCCACTGCTGCGATTTCCGGCTCTCTCGTCGTCAAGATGCGGGACGAAAATGCCGCGCAGCAGCGTTGGCGCGAAGCCCTGATCGCTGGTAATCAAGTGGCCGTCCTCGGCACCAGCAGCGCTGAAGAGGCACGGTCCATCGCTATCTTTCTATCACAGATTTAACTTACCGATCGTCAGCGCGCTGCTTTCGTTGCCGCATTACGCGCCCAGCTTCTGCCGCGTTCACGCGCGAGAGGCTCATCTCCCGCGCCGCCGCGCCGCCGCACTGATACGCTCAGGCGGCCGGTGTCGTTGAGCTCCACCTCCACCTCATCTGGAGTGAAGGTAGAGCCGCGCAATGCGACGTTGCCCGATCGTCGCCCTGGGTGGGTGCCACCCAATGAGTACACACCACCCGCAGGCGCAGGGTGGGAGTTCGTCCCTTCGGTCCCGCACCCCGATGTTCTCTCTGGACGCCGTTCGAAGAAGGAGTGGTATGTAGCTCGTGAAGCGCGTGTTCCCGGGATATATAAGTCTTGGTGCGTGTTGTCGACCGCCTTCGCGTAGAGTGATCCCGAACTCAAGATCTACACATAGGGACGATGTGGAGGCTGTGAACCAGGGCACACAGCGCGAGATTATCGCACCGGGTTTCCGAACGTACCGCGAGGCGCTGGCGAACTGGTTGGAAATGAGGGATTCGGGTAGGATCAGAACGTTCGCTTAGTATATGCTTGCAATGTTAGTGTACCCTGCACGTGTAATGTGTACTTAATGCATCTCGCTTTTGCTCCTTGTATTGTTGTTGATCTTAAGAGGACACACACGTTAGAACAGAGAGTTCAATATATCCAAGAACGACACCAGCTACATAGGACCACGCCATCTACATACTTGGCACTCTTCCAGCATTACAGCCGCCATGCTGTCCGTCCTCCCACATCGAGTGTGGAGCCTCAGACAGCCGACCGCGTTCTCCAATCGCCCGGCATACGCTTCGGCAACACACAGCCTTCCCTTGATGACCAGCAAGGGCAGACGATGACCGGCAGCATCGCGGTCGGCGATCACGTCCTCGAGCGTCGTCCAGATCGTCTCGAATTGATCGTGGTAGCTCGGCGCTGTCACCAGCAAGTGCTGAAGTCGTGGGAATAGGTTCCCGTCGCCCAGCAAACTCAAGAACTTGCTAGCGGCCCGTTGCTTCGAGAAGTCCATGTGCAGATTCTGTACGGAGTCGAACCGTAGGAGAACCCTACGAAGCTCGCGCACGTCTGCGCCGCCATCCACCAGTGTGTGTTGGAAAATGGGGTCGCCCTTGACGTGAACATGCACGGGGTTGAATGCGGCGAACCCAAACAACATGCGCGCGAGTCCGTACGTGACGGAGTCTCCTGCGCGAGTGTAGCGGTGCCTGAGTGTACCCGGGGCAAGAAAGGTGCTGGGGACAAAGTGCATCGAGAACCGCATTCGGTACGTGTTGTCCCGAGCGTGGGCACGCAGGTCCAGGGAACGCCCGTCGTTCTCGATGGAGATGTCGATCCCTGTAGCTGGTAGCCTAGCGAGACGCAGCGCAGACTTGACCACCCGCTCTAGGAGAAACCCGGCATGCGGCGCCTTCGGAGTATCCTTCGCGATGTTGATGTCATGCAACGTTCGAAGCGCACATGCGCGCAAGGCAACCATGTTGGGGAATTCGTCCCCACCGGCTGGGTGCTCAAGTGGCGGGATGACCGCGTCGTCCATACGGGCGCTGATGTCTCCGTAGCCAGCATTGTCAAGGTCTGATTGCGCATCTGCCAGACTCGCACGCGTGCCTTCCGGGTCACCACCGAGTGTCTGAAGAGCGACCAAGATGTTGTCGGCGATGGACGGCAAGAGCTCGGGGTTCGCCGTTGCCCTCATATCACACGATAGCTGAAGCGTGCGTATCGCGGGGGCATCGAGATGAGACAGAAAAGTCTCGGTCTCCTCCGACATGTCTCCAGCAAGGTAGAGTTCGGTTAGAGCGCCGAGATGTAAGGTCTCGAAGACTGGAAAGTCGTCGAGCGGGAGGCGCCAGCGCAAATGCAGCCGCTCTAGTAGCGGCATCAGTTTGGCCATCGCCAAGGCTTCGTGCGCGTGAACGTTGAAAACCCTCGCAAAGGTAGTCGACGGAGCATTGACCCATACAGCACCACCGACATCGAGAGTCTTTAGGTCCTTCATCACGAGACGATTGCCAATGGTATTCAAGGCGGCAGACTGAGAGGCCCCACAGCGAATGCGCAGAAAGGTCAAGTGCGCGACACTGCCAGCCTCGCGTAACAAAGACGTGAGATCCAGTACTTCCTCGCCGACGATGTTGCCGATGTCGAGACGGAGAAGAGTGGAAAGCGGGCGCAGAATGTCCCGGATTTGGTCGCCGGTATAGAACGTGCAGCCGAGTCGCCGGACGGGGCCATGAACAATGAGAGGCACGTATACCTCGCACGTGTTGAGCGCGGAAGCGTTGAGGTGTTGCGTGGCGGACGGTTGCGCGCCAGTCGGTATACCTCGCACATCCGGCTGGATAAAGAGCATCCTCAGATGCGGAAGATTGCTCCCACCCAGAACAGGCGTGAAGTTGCCCAGCGAGCAATCGCTGCCAACGTAGATGCCGCCAGCGTGCATGAGCTCGTTGTCGAGAAGGCGCGAGTCGACACTATCACGGTAGACGAGGCGCAGAGGCGCATAACGGACACGGGGCCGTACATGGTTCCACGCGTCAGTGGTTTGCGCCGCCGCGATGACGATACCCCAAATCCGCGGCATGTTCATGAGCGACGCGTACAGCCAGGGACCGGTCCTCAGCAACGAATAGAGATCTCCCAAGATCTCCCGGCCTCGCCCATTGGTGAAGTACTCTCCCAAGGGGATCCGGTCATCGTCGCCGACGACGAACAGCATAACTTCTTCGAGGCATTCCTGCGTGAGCTTCGTGATCGACGCCGTTTCCGGTAGAGCTGGCCACGATCAGGTTAGTTTGAGAATAGCCGCAGCCGTAATCAAGTATGGACTCACGTATATGCATTAGGGTCGCGCTCGGTTGAGTAAAGGTACGAGGCTCACGCCAACCGTCGTGGCGTAGCCTGGGCGTCCGCGGCCCCCATACTCCATTGTTGGCGACAAGTCCGAGGTCGTCGTCGTCGTACGGAGTGGGCGCGAGGCCGCTGCTGTACCAAGGAAGAGGATACGGGCGTGCCCATACAGACAACACGACGTCGTCGTCCGGATCGTCGTGGAAGATTCGAGCTATATCAGCGTGTCTGGCTTCGGTCAGTCAGGAGTAACCATATCGTTGAGTACATGCTTACCCTGGCCAAGTATCTCCTTCTCCAGCCCAGCCATTAGTCGTGATCTCTGGCGCAACGACGGGACACAGTCGGAAGAGTGCGTCTATCGCCGTGACGCTGATTAGCACAGGTGAGCTACTTCGATTCGCGCAGATGATCTATGCTAACGCACTCTGCCCAAGCGGTCTCGACGCCTTCACCGATTTGACCATCGAGCTGCGAAAGGTGTATGATGCCTGCCATCGAAGAACTGTAAAGCGCCGGATGAGAGATGGACGATGAAGAGAGATATAATGATCTTAGCTCTGGAACGCGCATTCGGGGGACTTGACTTTGAGGCCCGGTCACCCGGGAAAGCGGGGCTTAGGTGCCTGCCTGCGCACAATCCATCAGTCCTGCGCGGATCGTCTTGTCAAACGGTGGCCCTTGAAATTCTGTGCGGTGCCCAAAATATATCATCACGCCCTAGAGCCAATTAGAGGACCACCGATACCAGAGCTGTAGCTCGACTCGGAACCCGTAGCATATGCACAGTCATTCATGAACATTCAGACAATCGAGAGATGGAATGAGTGCCCCTGCTGTGTCAAGGCGTGAAGGTCGAAGGCTCTCAACTAGCGCAGCGACTTCGACTCAGCATGCTGGGACTTCTGCCGCGTGCCTGGCCATAACTTGGCTTACGCCTTCATCATCGCGCATCTACCATGAACGCTCAACCAATGTCATTCCACCTACGCTTGCTGGAATTACAAGCAGGTCAGATATATACATTCCGTGTGGAGGCGACATGCAATTGACGCGAAAGACAGAATACACGCTGCTAGACCAGAGTGAGCTACATCCCGCGTTGAGACGGCTAAGGTCGTACCTCTTACAACGTCATCGTAGAAGCCATGGCGATCGATGAGGAGTGGATACACCTCTACCGCACGCACTCCGGCCGCCAGCTGGAAGTGGTCCTTCAGGAGCATCTCGAAGACACGGCATGCGCTCGAGCTGAACTCCGACGCGACCGCGAAGACCTGATCCGTAGATGGAACGAACTGGTTTGGCTCGCTAGTCTCCCTTCGCCGCCGCGTGCGCGTATATGAGCAGTAGACTTTGTTCGGTATATCCGCAGCTTGGTGGCACACATGGGCCCGACGTGCCGAACTTCTGCGCAACATGAGACCGACGAAAAGCGGGCTGCTCGAGCGTACCAGTCGCGACCGTGCGCTCAACTACTGCCTGCGTAAAGCGTCCGAAAAAAGAAGCATCAGAGAGGTTAATGCATCGTATGTTGATATTCAGGCGCACCGCGATATCTCTCCCAGTCCTTGTGCTTCTTGCTCGCGATCGTACGGACGTGTACTGCTGGGAATACTCTCATGCAGTGGTTATTCGTCGCATTCGGAGCGACTAGCGTGTTGGAGATATTCTGGAAGGGGCTGCCGGTGGGGTGCCATATGGATGGGAACTGGAAGGTACATGGCATCTGGAGGTAGGCGTCAACTACCGCCACCGAGCTGCCGGCCCGAGATCCGCGGACTCAGCGTTCTCCGAAGCCTTGGGCGTTCAGCGGTGAATCTCGCTGTGCAGACGATTCTGCTTGTTACTGCCCAAGCTGGCGTATATGTGCCCGCCAGCATGCCATTTCAGAGAGACTTATAGTACAAGGTAACGGTGTGTACGTGCGGGAGATGGGTGAACCCGCGTCGGAGCATCAATTCGTCGACAGGCACTGGGCGATCACCCGTAGACCTCCAAGATGTCCGCTCAGGTCTACCAGACTCTGCGGAGGACCTCGATATTTTGAAGACGGCACCGAAGACGAACGGGGCCCTCGGATCTATGCTATGCCCGGTCTCTCATCTGATGACAAGGCTTAGACCTGGGCAACCGGCCCCGAGCAGCGGGCCCACACGAGGAAACGACTTAACGCTCGAAGACCGGCGGTTGCGTGAGTGGAGCGCTCAGCCAACTCTGCTTTTGCCCTCACCTGCTCCCCCATGGCCCCGTTGACGGAAGATCAGCTACGCGACGAGCAACAGTTTCATCTCGGTTCGTTATCCTAACACAAGCCTGGTAAAGTGACTTGTACTGAATAACTACCGACAGGCATCCTGCGCCGCATGCGCCGAACTGCCGACGCCGAGGACCAGCCCTCGCAGACGCAGTGGGACATGGCGGTAACCCTTTTTATTTTGATCTGTTATGCAATATCTGACTAGTCTATGCAAGGCTGAGACGATTGTGTTAGCAACCATGAACTCCATGAGCGACGTCGCCCTCGCCGCTCGCGCAGGCTCGCGCCTCAGCACGCCTGCGCCGTCTGTGGACACCTTCACCGACGATGGCACTGGCAACAATCGCCATATTCCGCGCTTCATGCGCCAGCCCATCACGCCTCCTAGTGTCGCCGAGGCCATCGCCGAGGCCTTGCCCGGCGTCGCCCTTGACGTTCCAGCTGTGTATCGTGTGGCTGAGAACGAGTACGGTCTGTGGTGCTGCGAGGCCGCCCACTGTGGTCATTTCATTGACCCTGCGCGCTTGCGGGTTGACGAGATTCAATTCGTCCGCGCGTTTGCAGCTGGGGAGGCGGCCGTGTCTGTGGACGCGAACGGCTTCGGGCGCATCTCGAAAGGCAACGCGAATGCAGCGCGCGCTGCACTTCAACTCTTGGTTTACAACCACTACAACGTCTCTCACCTATCTGCCCGCGGTCTAAACATGTTTGTTTCGCCCATCGTTCGGTGCTCAGACGGTCAGGTAAGCACGCAGCCATGCCTTCGCATGACTGAATCTTCCCGTCTGACTTTGTACTTCACAGCATTCCGTAACATGGGGCTGGAAGACGACTTGGGTTGCTCATGTCGAGCGCGCCAAGCAAGGATCAGACGGCGATAGGCGTCGTCTAGCTCAAGCTCTTCGCCACTGGATAGCGGAGAAGGGCGCAGCGGCCACTGAGCGACTTCGCCGACCTCTACTTGCTCGTTACCGGCTGTGGGCGCGCTCGGACCGCTTGGAGCGCAAGCGTACTGTGCAGAGGCTCAAGGCAGTCGGCGAGACGGACTACGACGTCGCCTTTCAGCTCCGCACGCACCAGCGCGTCGCTGATCGAACGGACGAGGCTATCGAGGTGTTTGACGCTCATGCGCGCGCGGAAACGCTCAGTGAGGACATCGCGCGTTTTGAGAACTTTCCGCGTCAACCGTGGCCGCGTGATCCTCCTCACGGATGGGAAACTTTGAAGGAAACGCAGCGTCAGGCTATAAGGGAACTCTGGCTGGCTGCAGACCACATGGGCCTGGCAGACCTCGAGGAGGTAGTGTACGGGGCCGCGGTTGCCGACGCGGTCGCCGACGACCCATTCAACGTGAATTTTTAGGTACATACGTCATGTGTAGACTATAGCTCAGCTGCGAATGGTGATTGTGCGAAAGTCCGTTAATACACATCAAGAAATCTTATGAACTTTGAGCTTCGGCGCCAGTCCCAGCCATCGCATCGGGCGAACCGAACGGTTCCTGTTCATGGACCAGATTCCAGATGACGAACTCCTTGATTAGAGATAGACGCATGCTGCGAGATAGCGCAGCACGAGTGCACCGCGATGCGGGCGCATCAGAGCAGCTGGACGTTCGAGCGAATCCTGTGGACTGAACTGAACTTCCCCTCCCCCTCTAGCGCTCTCCGCGGACGCGGTGCTCTCTTGCTTCGCAACCGCCATGTCTAACTCGACTGTCGTAGTCAAAACCGAGCACGAAGAAGATCCCCTGCCGTTTGTCGGGGGTTTCATTGGGGAAGGGCGTTCACCTCGTGGCTCTGAGGAAGACTCGAGCACTTCTGCTGACGGCGAAAGCGAAGAAGAAGAGCGGGACTACAACTCACCCGGTCACGACTGGATCGTAAGTGCACTCGGAGGAACACAAATATATTGTCTGAGTACTCATTTAACACATAGGCCGACCAATACTTCTCGCTCATCGAGGCCGGACGCCGCCCAGCCACTCCCAGCAGCATCGCCACGAATACCGACACGAGCGACGACCCAGAGGCGCCAGCTCCTGCCGACGAAGTCGCCGTCCTTAGGCACGTCATAAGTCGAGTACTTCGTGACGTTATATGCACTGGCGCCTGCGCCAGTGACGGTTACGATCCGGCCCAAGCCGACGGCGTATGGACTTGTCCGATAGCGGGATGCACTCACACCGTCGATCCTCGCAAGCTGCCGTATGAGGCGCGCTTGGTCGTCCGCGGGGTCTACGGGGAGCGTGGGTTGAGCGTAGAGCGGTGGACAGGGAAGACCGTACTGGCCATGGATCTCGGGTTGGACAACGATGACCGGGCTCGCCTGAGCATGTCGCCAGAAGAAGTTCTTTACCGGCGCACGGGTATGGAGCTCATCGCCTGGCGCCATATCATGTCGTGGCACACGAGAGCATACGGGGTGACCGTGCGCGACATGGGCATCGCTAACGAAGCAACGGGCGTTGTGAGTTGTTGATCATACCTCCAGTTCAATACAGCACACTCACCGGTCCATAGCGAGCTGTCTCTTTCGAGAGAGAGAGGGACTCGAAGACGCTTTTTGCGTATGCGCCAGGACTAGTGCTCTCCAACGATGAACAGCACCGCCTACAGTTGGAGGAGATCCGTCGGGACGAAGTGCGCCGCCTCCAGAATGAACGCCACAAGATGCGAGTGCTGCTGATACGCTGGCACAACAGGCAGGGTCGGTTCCTAGATCATGCCGTCTCCTACTGTACGCGGCACCTGTCGTTCGCTGGCCGGTATCCGGGGAGACTTGCCGGGCGTGTGATCATGTCCGGGTTGGAACGCTTGCGGGAAGAGTGCGAGCCCGACTTTGCGCGCGCGAGACTGAGGAACGTCGAGGCCTCGCTTCAGAGCTGGTCAGACTGGGATCTTATTTCACGTCCTGTACCCCGTGTTATCGCTTGATACTATTACCGATGTCATGGTGGTACGATGCAGAGGGTAGTGTTCAAACGCGATCTCACCTGACCGCGCGTGTGAAGTTGATAGCTTGGGATCCGCCCGCCGGTACGTTCCTCGACGTCGATTGACTCCCGTCCACCATACGGGCACCTTTCATGTTCTCTCCCGCTTACCTTCTCGCTGTCCAAGACGTTATCATGAAAGCCTGAAGCTGCTGATGCTGGATCCGCTGGGACTCACTTCCGTACTCGACAACACATGCGCGCATGCACCCCTGCGCCGTGCAACAAAGGTATCTCTAGGCGTCGACCCCGGGAAGCGAAGAGCTCATTTTCGACTGTATCTACGATAGGCAAACACCATCTGAGAGCGGGGAGGTAGATGATGGAGAGATCCTCTTGCGGATGGCTACACGGCGTAGCCGTCCACCTTTCCATATGCAGTGGGAGGCAAATCGAGCGCGGCGTTGGTTACTAGCGATGGACGATCAATACATGGCCAGTATTGTAAGTCAAGATGATTTGCAGCACACATTCGTCCATAGAAACCCTAATGATCTGCTATAGTACTCGACATCTGTCTTCATGTACAATTAATTCGGACTATTTCGGACTGATGCAATACATCCTTTCCGTCGTTTTCGCTTCACATCAGTTGTGTTGACTGTTGCATGGAAATATGGGCGCACCACGCGATTAAGCCACGCCATCGGCGCGCCAAAGCAGATCCAACTTGCACAGAGACCCATCGGTCCCACGCGCTGATCTGTGCAATTGGCATCGCGATACGCGTCTAACGATTGGTACTGACGAATAGCTAGCATTCTACCATGTCTGGAAGCGGCAAGAGAAAGTCCGATTGGCCTCTGGCGCTAAATACGAAGAAGGGACGTCGAGCGATGACTTCAGATGTGCAGTGGGGGACGCAGTCCACCGTGGTCGGCGTTTCAACGACGTTCATGTCTGACGGCAGCGGGAGATCTCAAGTTACTACTACGGCTCAGACCGCACCATCCGGTTACTCTGGTATCGCTCCGGGCAGTGAGGAGTACCATAGGGTGACAGGCGGTACAGCACTCGAAGAGCCTGTAGCAGGACCTGACGAGCCGGTAGCCGGACAGGAGTCAAATGACGCACACGAAGATTTTGAGGATGATGGGCTGCCGGGACCTGAAGTTACAGATCCTGTCGAAGAACAGACTGACCAGGAGCCTCGATCGAAAAGTGTAAGGTACTTAACTATGGAGGTTGATCAACGTACTAACTTCGCACGTCAGCGGAAACCAATCTGGGCTTGGATCGCTGAGCGTCCCATGTTCTTACGGGAGCTTATCAACTTAGACGGCCGACATCGCGCTCTAGACTTGGCGCATCTCAATATGTGTCGTAACACAGAGTGCAAGGATACACGTACCAAGCGCCGCTACTACCGTTGTGTATCCGGCTGCATGCGTTGTGACTGGTGTTGCCGCTCGTGCCTTCTCAAGAAGCACGCCGATCTTCCACTGCATCGCGTGGAGGTGAGTTGACAATACTGCACCACATTACCGATTCTGACGATCTGCGTATGTAGTCTTGGGTAGAAGGGCACTGGCAGTCGATCTCGCTGCGAAACCTGGGTCTGAAGGTGAATCTGGGCCATCCGGACGGCTCTCCATGCGCGCAACCCCAAGCGACGGTCGCGAACTTCGTTGTTGTCCACACTAACGGGGTACACGAAGTCAAGGCTGTGTTCTGCGGATGCACTCAGACGTTTGTAGCACCTACTGCTCAGCTCCTGAGAGACCGCTGGTGGCCTGCTACGGCTGACTTTCCGAAAACGGCGGCGACCTTCGAAGCATTGGACTGCCTAGATGCTCTCGGAACAGCCGGCAAGACGAACGCGTTTGAGTTCTGGAACGCGATGTGTGCACTGACAGATTTCACCGGTACACATACCCTTCCGGTACGTTTTCTTGGCTTAGTACCATACGCTATACGTGCCTGACACACTTGTGCACATCAGGATCGTTCGAAGGAGCTCGCGCGAATGGTACACGAGTGGCGCCACATTCTGATGTGCAAGAGAGGAGGCAGGGGTCACGATAGATTCGGCGGCATAGAGGAAACATTGCTGGGCGATCTCGCTGTACTATGCCCAGCGTGTCCGCATGAAGGGCTCAATACAGACATCCTAGAAAAGGTGTCCGCGATCTCACCAGAATTGGCCGCCGCCATACGGTAAGCCCCTCATCAGGTATCGATAGCGGTACGGGTGAACTAATGCGTCATGAACTGCAGCCACTTCGAACGCGTATTCGCGGCTATGGACTGCAACTTCCGAGCCAAGAATAAGGACAACCTCTCGACGTTCGAGAGCAGTCCCATCTTGGGCGACGGGATGGCATTCATGGTCCCTTACGACGAGTATGAGGACTTCACAGCCACAAGCGGCCATCAGGACGAGGTATGTCCAAATACTTACTGCTATAGGCGGACGAGACTCACGCTATCTTGATCAGATGAGCAGCTGCTCGCGTTTCGGGGCGATGGTGTTGGCCAATCTTAAAGCGGGCAAGGGGATGCGTACGACAGGAATCGGTGCAGTGTTTTGCTCGCGTCACGGCTTATTCTGGCCGAATACCGTAGGCACGCTGGTAAAGGGTGAAAGGTGGTTACCGCAGATCACTGCAGCGGGCATTCATGTTCTGACCCCATTTCTTCACATCAGGTACTGTACGATGGACTACATCCTGGCCGCTTTCGTACGAAGACTGCGGGCATCGGAGCTTCATCTCTCGTACGACATAATATGCCAGTACTCCAAGAACCTCGACCGCAGAATGGCCGATGTCGAGGGCGACACACCTTTCATGCTAGTCGGCGCACAGAAACTGTTAGACGAGATCTCGACAACATTCGCTATACCGAAGTTTCACAGCCCCGGACACAAGGCGCTCTGCCAACAATGGTTTAACCTCGCGTTGCAGCTATATGCAGGCCAAACGGACGGCGAGGCGTCCGAGCGAGCTTGGGCGGGGCTGAATCGCGCCGCCGCCAGCATGAGGGAGATGGGGCCCGGGCATATGCGCGACACAATAGACTTCTATTGCAATATGTGGAACTGGAAGAAGTTCATCAATATGGGTAACGCAAGTTACAAGTTACTGTGTACACTCTATGGCTTACCTCGGAATTAGGTCCGTTCCTTATCCGCAAGATGGAGCTGGCGTTGCGGGAGGCCGAGGACCATACATTCATCCACACGGGTCTCCGGAAGGCGTTGGCTGCGGAGAGCGCGGAGACCGTGGACGAGTGGACCGATGAGGTAGTTGTGTTCGAAAGACGGGATGATGGGGAATTGAAGGAGGGAGGTCCGGTCAAGAACCCATACAAGCCGCTCGCAAAACGTACGTTGCTGGGCTGCATGTCGATGACTGAATGCGGTCTAACGATCTTGCTTATGCAGCGAAGTCCCTCCATCAGGCACGATTGGAAAGCGCAGAGCTGATGGCCGCCGCCCTTGAGAAGCTCGGTGCTTCTGACGCCCGAAGCAGGAAGGAAAGTGCCACAAGTACGACGGGCGCGGATCGGGCGCCAGCTTCACCAGAACTGACGAATTTCGTACTGCGCGGATTCAAGATTGAGATGTTGAGGTACGCATCGCGTATCGTCTCGTTGAGTGTGAGATCCTGATGTCTCAATAGGTTACGCGCTATTGCAAGACAAAAAGTCAACACGGTGCTCCAGCGAGCGGAGAAGCGGGAGCAAGCGAACGAAGTCGCGCGTTTGCTGGTGCAGTTCCGAAAGGACCAGCAATGGATACAGCCGCTCGTTTCAGCGGGTGTGAGCGAGTTGGAGGGTGACCGCGCCGAAGCGAACACGCGGGAAGAAGATGGGGATAGCGAGGACGAGGACGAGGATGAAATCGACGCGGGACCGTCTGGCGACGGAGATGAAGATGATGTCGAGGCGGGAGCACCGGACGATCTGCCCCTCGGGAACAAGGTTGCACGGGGCCTATACCTACCGTCAGAGCTACCGCGCGAGCTGGCACTTCAACAACCGCGCGAGCTGCTGTATGAAGAGCTGCGCCTGCGATGGGCGGGGATGGGAGACGACATCGTCATCATTCGCCAGTACTGCAGAATCAAGGGCACCGTCGCCGAATTCAAGCGCAAGACCGTTCGAGGACAGAGACACACGTCACGCGCCCGGACCAAGCAGAACGCGATTGAGGCCAATCTGTATACCGTCAAAGAGTCATATCGGGTGCATCGTGCACGCTTCGCTAGGTTGGTTTCGCTGATGAGCGAGAGGGAGAGGGAAGAGCAGGTGCCGGCCAACTGGGAGGACCGCTTCCGTGAACTTGAGGATGGTGATTGTATCGCGTTGGGGCAGAGACTGCTGATGCGCATCGAGGACGAGCAGATCAAGCGCGTCCATCGCATAGTCACACAGAAGCACGGAGGTTCGAGCGGCGAGAGCAGTCACAAAGTCCCGTGGATCTGGTATACAGTCGTGGAAGGAGGCATTATCGAACTGAACGATGGTACGCAGAAGAGCCCGTACCACGGGAGATGACTAATGGTGAAACAGAGATGCGCGTCGAATACCTGAAGTGCCGCGCCCGCGCGATGAGATGGACGGAGGAAGTCTACGCCCTCTGTTTCGAAATGATCCGAACTCCTAGGTTCGTCATGAGAAAAGCAGAATGGTGGGAGAGGAAGGCTGGTATGCAGCTGTCGGGGCTCAGCAAACTCGAGAAGGACGGCGCCCGCGCGTACGCGAAGAAGCAGGCGACGATGTACCGGCGACAAGCGGAGAAGCTGGAGAAGAACTTTGCGGAAAGTTTAACTCTAGCGGCAGCGTTCGTGAAGACTCACGGGCTCGATGGCCTGCTCAAAGAAGCATAGTATAGGTGCTGTATCGCATGTATTGCCAAGGACTATGTATAACTAGAAGGGGTGCGCGAGGTGCGCGCATGCGAGTACATGAAAGGTTCACGTTAGCTTAGGCAGCCAGGGATGATGTATCATATCATACTGGCGTTCACGCGTATCCGGAACCGCGCATACTTGAGCGAGGGGCGCGCGCGTACAGTTTAGCGGCAGAGCTTGAGGCGATAAGTGATTTGGCGGGGTTATCATAATTGAGCGGTTATCACGTCGGCGTTGAGAAATGGCGTTAATAGCTTTGAAGGTCAAAAAGACGGGTACATAGTTAGTGCACACTTATGCTGTAGTATGGAATTGTGGCGTAGTAGTCGAACGCGCCGGCTTGCGGCAGGTGTGTTTGGCGAGGTTGCCGGTTCAAATCCCGATGGGGGCATGCTAGAAAAAAGTGACATCATCATTTTGACCTCGCATTTCTCTCGTCGGGGTTATGGCCGACCTGGTCGGCCAAGGCCGACCGGGTCGGCGGTGTGTACTGATATGGGCCGACCTAGATGGGTCGGCCCCTAGTGGTGCATCCCGAGGCCCGAGTACTCTCTTTACGCCAACTAGTTCCCTGCTGTCGGACCTTCGTAAAACTGCCAGTGTGCAGAAACACTATCAGCTCGTGCTGTAGGAGATCGTGACATATACCTAACTGCTACGTGTTCTTTCATTGTTCATCGCACTGAAGTGCTGTTAGCTTCGGGTTCATGCCTACCTTGCCCGTCCGCGTAAATCGGGTATCAGTCGAATTTTTCGTGGTGTCGCTTTCATCTGATGATACGGGCACGTAGGTTCTTCATACCTTCACACTACATGCACTGACAATACATTGCTTCATTCTCCTTTCTACTCTACCCAAACCTACCTATCACCAATCATGACGCGTCCACTATTACGCGGGTTTGCCCTTACGGGTAACCTGTATGCCTCCGGGCTTCTGCTGATCTGCCTCCGGGCCTGCTGCTGATATGCCCCAGTGGCCATTTGCCCCATATTAATCTTCGCCCAACACTATACATCGTACTCCATGTTTGCATTTTATTGCCATGGTTCGGCTGTCACGTGACTCGGCAATATCCTTATTCTTTTCCTTTTCCTTTTCTTTTCTAATCCGGCATCTCGGCATCTCGGCATTCCGGCACACGGACTCCGGACTCGCATGACTCACACNTCATCCCACTCCCGCGCTGCCTTGACCTGTATATAAGACTCTTTCCCCATGTACCTAAGCTCCTTTAGTTCGTCCATCTTGCAATCTACCCTCTGTGGCGTTCTCCTCTGTCCCCTCTGTCTCTACCATCGCACACCCTCGTGTTGTCACTGGGTTCCTGCGCTTGGTATCTGTCTGTCTGTCCGTCTGAGTGCCAATAGCGCGGCTCGGAGATCTCCCCTAAGTGCGGCCCTAGCATTTATCACATTTAGTTCTTACAAGTGATATTCTCGTTACGTCGTAGTTGCTCCCGACTACCCACATTGCACATGCCCAAGTAGACTAGCCTACTACTGACATATATCATCACCGTGCTTGGAATCAAGTATAATCAAGTCCAACAGAAAAGTAGGCTTCATCGAAGGCCCCAGTCAGAAATCGAGGCGTGCACTGCTCGAAACGGTCACGCTACGCAGGACCGCGGAGAGCTGCACGCAAGAAGGCCGGTCTATGGCTTGGACCTTTTGCCCGCAAGAGACTGGTTCCATTAGGCACAATACTGACCAGACATCGTACCCAACACATGAGGGAATTACGCCCCGGTAATGCCCCGGAGGAGCTATGCTGTAAATAAGGTCTGCACCAAAGATGTGCATTGTTGCTGGCGCTGCCCTATCAGCTGATAAGACTGGCGTGCGAGAGTTGTCAGAAGTGAAAGAAAACCATTGAAAATGTTGTCAAAAAGCAATAAGTCCCAACACGTGCGGGGCCGCGACGCGCGTTCGCTCTTTGCTCTGCACCACAACTCGAGAATGAGCATGCCCGACACATCTATGGGCAAGCTTGACACAGACAATGCTGTGTTGGACATGGTCATGAAATACCTCCAAACTCTTCCAGGGGAATGGAACATGAGGAGACTCATTGCAGCCTACCTTTGCGATCCTAAGCAAGGCTCGACACATTCTCCTACACATCGTGCATCTGTTCAAAAGTTCCTCAGTGGAGCAGATACCGTCCACAACACATACAGAGCCGTACAATTCATGCTGAAGCACCTGTCCTCTATACCTGATAAGAAGCATGACAACTATGACAAAGACTACTCGCTCAAGCACAATCTGTTGCGGTTTTGGCACTTTACCCCTGCTATCACGAGCTACTTTGCACAAGATGCTCTGAGTGTACTGCGTAAACAGCTGTACCAACTTTTCAAAGAGAATGAGAGCGCGAGTCTTGCAAGTTAAGAGACAGGTTGATCCTTCACTGGCTGCAGGTGAAGCAGGTCCTGTCTGTGAGTCTTTGGGCAAATGAGAGAACAACTGTATGTTTAACCCACATAGACTACTCGGATGAAGAAGAAGACCTCCAGGACTCCGAGGAGCGGCTCGTAGTCATAAGAACTGAACCTGGTACATATAGTTTGGCTTCGCTTGTAGACTCATGATTGTCTGACTATCAGTATCAGGACTTGAACCAATGTCCGCACAGAAGGAAACTCGAGGAAAATCAAAAGACAAGCTCATCTACCAGTCAACTATCCACAACTTTACTATGAAGGGGTTATCTACAACTTACAAGTGAACTTCACCACTTCTCTGGGGTCTCCTCCTTGGTGTTGCAAATCCAACTAAATGCACGGATCACAAGCATAGGCCACTCTGGATTGTGAGTGAATCCCGATGGCGTATATGCTTGCAGAGCTGATTCTCTCCTTAAAGGTTGTGACTGGTGCTCTAAGTCAGCTAGTGTTCTGTGCAAATGCCCACATAAACAAGTACCAGTTTCTCAAGAGTACATACTACTAGGGTATAGCCATTGCATGCGTGGCAGGTACGGGGCATCCTCTTAATGAATTTAAGTGGCCCTTGTTTGGATGACTGACTATAGGTGGCATTGTGTTTTGTATCGTTTCAACTGCATTCTGAAAACCTCTTATATTGATTTCATTAAGTTACAAACAACAGTGACATACATCTGAACACTCACATTACAACAATGGATGAAGATCAGTACATGTACCCTGGCAATGGTGGTGCAAAGCACCGGTGAGGCAGCCACTGCTCAGCATCACATGCGAAGCTCACATGAATGTTGCAAAGCAACGGTTCGTGTCCTAGAGCGCACTCAGCAGCAGTGCGAGCACTACATGACGGAAGCCATGCTCGTGGTTGAGATGTATTGCATTGAATGATTGTCACATCGTGGGTGGTAGTGCGAAGTGCAGTCTGGTCATTGTGCATATGACC